>JAGDQO010000852.1:0-121696 GCA_018342035.1 Solanum appendiculatum
ACCGTTGATTTCTCTGTTTCGCAGACTGATGACTGATGAGGGTGCCAATGAAGGAAATCTAGTTCGCTGATTTATGAGTGCAAACTATTACTATAAAATAAGCATCTTGGTGGGAATTTGAGCAATATCAAATTAAGAATCTGATGGAAAAGAATAACTTACATTTGTTGAAGAGCCATTCGTTTTAATCATCACAGGCATTCCTCATCGATCTCTATGGTGGGAATTTGAGCAATATTTGGTCAGTATTCCCCCTTGTCAAATTCTAGTAGTGGTGTGAGCAATGGACAGTAGCAAATATATAGTTTAGAGAGGGAAGAGGGCATCCCTTTTACTGGAAGGGATTGGAGCTTAGGGCAATTTCTGATGGTCAGCTGAGAGAGGGAGGAGGGCAGTGCTGATTCAGAAAGTGATTGGAGATTACGGCAATTTTGAAGCGAAGTGAGGTGCCAAAGACCTAGTGAATGGAGCTCATGATGGTCATATAAAATAAGCTCAGAAAGAGAGGAGGGAAGCCGCCCTTGTTCCAGCAGTGACTGAGTTTGAGGTAAATTACCCTCAATACATAGATATAGATATTGAAGAGAGGTGGGGCTTTTGAGAACCTGGCTGCTTAATGTTTTCAGATTCCATATGGTAAGTCTTTGAATAGAGCAAGGCAACTCCCAATTCTCACCAGCAAGAATCTCTTCGTCACTGCCATCATGTTTGATCCATAAAACTCTGAGACAGGGGAGTCTCAGGAGATATATCATCTATACAATCACATGATTGCAGTGACAAACCCTCGAGAAACATCTCACCAACTGGCGCCTCCAATTTCAATTTCCGGCAACGAGATATGCTTATTACCTTCAAGGTACTGGGCAATATGCTAAAAGGAAAGGTGGTAAGAGAGTTACAATCACTAATATATAATTCCTCAATCTGCTTCATTCCCTCATCAAAAAGAATTCCAACATTAGGACAACCAATAACTTCAAGACTTTTTAAAGTTGAAAGTTGGATGGGTGTCTCCAAACTGAGTTCAGGGCAATTTTTGATTTTAAGCCTCTCAAGTGTAGGAAACTCTCCATTTCTTCGGTGTCATTGCCTCCACTCCGACATATCTTCAAATTCAAGCTTCTCAAGAGCATTAAAAGGCTTTTTGGAGGACAAACTGCCATAGAATTCTTCCGTCACCTCTGTTATTCCATGCATCCCTCTAATCGAAAGGAATTTCAAACAAGGGAGTTCTCCTAGTGCTGGCAAGGAATCACACACCTTGCAGTTGCTAAGAGACAATTTCACTAGCTTAAGAAACAAAGGATCAGCTAGCCAATTTGGAAATTTTGTCCCTCTATATCCGGTGATTTCGACTTCTTTAATGTTTGTGTGTGGGTGTAGGGCATCAAGTATGTCTCTTTCAGTTTGTGAATTGTTGGCACTACTACTTTCACTCCACTCTAATGATAATTTCTCAACATGATTCTTCTCCCTCATCTTTGCCTTCACAGCTTCCCTTCTATCAACCACATTTTGGAACTCTACAACTGATACAGATCCATACAAGTTCTGTACTTCACCCAAATCTTCCATTCTCAAACCACCATGACCACCTACAAGAAATTTGGCTCCCACTAGCACATGGAGACTTCTCAACTTGCTCAGATGTAGCGGCATCTTCAAGCTACAAGTGTTGCTTATGTATAGATGACACAAGTTAATCAATTTCTCCATCTGCAGCAGTAGCTCCTCAAGATCAGCACAATATGACAGGAGAAGTGTCTCTAAGTTATACAATACACAAATGGAATTTGGCAACCTTTTAATCTTTGTCCGAGAAATATCCAAAAATCTGAGGAGCTTTAATTTTATAAACAAGTCATTTGGCAACTCAACAATCTCAAAGCATGACAACGATAATGCCCTTAAGGATGTTATTCTTGGCAATATGTTATGCAGCACTCTCTTGCTTAGGTTAATTTGGTAATAATAGAGCTGGATATTGATTGGAAGTAGTGTCCTCGGCTGCTCTGATTTAAAGAGTGATTTCAATTTCTCAGACTCACCATCTTTTCCTATTGAATAGGACATGTGCCGACATTGTTCCAACATATGCGATCCTTTGTTCTCTTCCAACCTGATACAAAGATTTGAAGATGCAATTTGGGCCAAATCATTGACAAGGTCATGCATTAAGAATCCCTCCGGTTTCCTTTCAGAATCCGGGACCGTTTCGAACAATGATCTTGATCTAAACTCAAGAAAGTATTGGCTACGTGAACGAAACTGCTGTACAAGACCATTAGCAATCCACAGGTAAATAACTTGGTCTTTGCGAAATTAATAATCTTTGGGATATATTGCACAATAAGCAAAACATTGCTTCAAATGTGCAGGAAGAACGTTGTAGCTCAACATCAGCGCTGGTAGTATACCATTCGAACAACTTGGCAGCTCCCATATTTCACTTCTTAAAATGTTTCTCCACTCATCCACCTCTGATTTGCAGCGTAAAACACCAGCAAGTGCCTTTAGAGCTAAAGGCAACCCTTTGCACTTGTCTGCAATTTGTTTTCCAATCTCTTCAAGTTCTGGATGTTCTTTAGGATCCCTGTTTTCTAGTGAATGTCGTTTGAATAGATCCCAAGAGGCTTCATCAGACAGAGTCCCCACGTTGATTGCCTCACTACCCACCATTAAGGCAACACTCTCTTTACGTGTCGTCACAATGATCTTACTTCCTATATCTCCTTGTACAAAAACATTTCTCAAATCATCCCACTCGTTGTAGTTGTCATTCCACACATCATCCAGAACAATAAGAAACTTCTTTCCCATTAAGTTTTCCTTCAATTTGACTTGAAGCTGATTAAGATTGTTGTGGACATCCTTAGAGTCAAATGAGTCAATTTCTTGAAGTAACCCTTTCGTTATTCTCAAAGCATCATTGTAAACCGCTTTAGCAAGTGTTGTCTTACCCACGCCGCCCATTCCAACAATAGGAACTACAGCAAGATTTTTTTCCCTTCGTATCCTTAGATAATAAACGGCCAATCAAATTCTCTATTTCATTCTGCCTTCCAAAGAAGTTGAAGGTGTTCTAGTTTCTTGTTTAGTCGAACCAAAATGCTCCTTTAAGCCAAGGCGACCAATTTGCTTTTCCAACTTACTTGCTGTTTGCTTGTTTCTGCAAGATTTTGATGCTGGCCTTCCACCTTGAGCCTCGAAGCTTCATAATTGACTTGTTCTATTAAGTTTTCAGCAGAGTCCACAGCTTCTCGAAGCTCATCAAGCCACTGGCTCACAAATAGATTTGATGCCTACTTATTCTCTGCATCACTTAGCGCAGCTTGAAGACCAAGCAAAGTCATTCTCAGCTTCTTTAAGAGACGAACATCATTCGTATGCTTCTGGAACATGTTGAGCGGATCACCGTTAAGAGCAAGCCTATCAAAGAGAACATTCAAAGCTGATGAGAGAAATGCACCACCAACTGCTAAGCCAATCTCCATTTCTCAAATCTGCAAAGCAAAACAAGGATTCTTTAAGAATTTTGACAAGATATATCTTCAAATAGTGTCTGTTAACCACTTTACTTTACCTGTTGAATGCTAAGAGTAATCTGCAAATAAGAATGGTCTATAATTGGTAAAACAATAGTTTTCTACAGCTGACAGCTATAGGGAAAAAAAGAATTTACGCTGTCCTTTTTTCTCTTTTCCATGAGTATGACTTTTCCCCCAACAACAAGACTTTGTCTTCATAATGTTTTATTTTAATTTAATTTTTTTAATACTTGAAAACATGTCAAGAAGTTGGGAATTTGATAACACTAAAAGCTACGGTGAAATGATTAAAAGTTTACCTATAGTTTTGTTATATATGCAAGATCTTTTCTTTATTAAAAAAAAGATAAATTTTCTCGTATTTAATTAGAGTATTCGAGCTTTAATCGTTGTGATAAAGTTCCTCTTGATAGTGAGAGCTAAAACACCCCATAGTAAATTATTACCAAGCAAACTCAGATTAGGTGAAAACTTATTTGTATTTGTTATTTATAATAAACCAATAAATACATGTCATATGCTCTAACAAAAGACTTTTCAAATCGGGAGGATTGCCTCAAGCTTTAATTTAAGGGTAGGTTGGAATAAATGGATGGTTTCAAGTTGGGAGGATTGACTTTTTGTTATAGAGGAAATAACGTGGAGTTATGGTGTAGAATTAAATAATTACTCAAAGCTTATAATAAGTTCAAATGTGTACTAAGAATTGTTTATGTATTATTCCTATTTTAAAAAAGGGAAAAAAGAGTTGACCTATAGTTTAGTGGGGACCACATAACACTATATTCACATATTTATATTGGAAATAGAACTTTCACCAACTAAGCAAAGAATCTATCGTTACAAAAATCCGATCAAGATAAAATAATAATTAAAACTCGCTAATAGTTGAGGCCAAGTAGATCATTGTTCGGATGCTTTTAGATGTTAAAATATTTGGAAATGACCTCTTGTATTTTTTTCTACTATATAGAAATGTGAAGATCAAGAACAACCAAAGGTAAAAAAGTAAATTTACCCTAATTAATACATTTTCTTCATAATTCTAGAACCATCCATAACATTCCATTGAGTATAAAAAGGTAAATTTGTGAAATTGGAAGTAGAATTGACTAAAATTGCATCAACGTGATAATTATTGTAGTGGTTGTTTGAATCCCAAGTTTCATTGTGTTGCACTAAAATTGTAACGTTATCCATCACTGCAATTGGAAACTTCAAACCCTATGAAATTTGAAATTTGAATAATATGTCCTTTAACTTGGTCTCATTTTACATTTATGCCCTCCAACTTTGGGTATGCTCAAGTAAGCACTTTAACTTGTATAAAGTTGAACAAGTAGATACATGAGCCCTACGTGAAATAATACACATAGGACACCACGTAGGATGAAAATTGTCATGTAAGATGCCACGTAGGACACTTGTGTCTATTTATTCAACTTTATACGAGTTTAAGTGCTTACTTATGCACATCCAAAGTTGGAGGGCATAAATGTGAGCTGAGACCAAGTTAAATGGTATATTATTTTATGTTAGATTTAAGTTAATTCACGAGATTTAGCCAATTGTCTTGATCATGACTGCTCTACTCTTTTACAAAGATGTTGAGATGTACTAGTGATTACATCTTTTCTTTTGTAATCGTCCTGTTCACGATATAGATTACTACTTGATCTTACTAGTCAAAATGGCAAGAGGGTCAGACTAATTTTGATGTCCTTTTTGAAAAATGATAAAAGCTAAGCAAAATCTTGGTTGTTTTGTATCCTTTGAAGTTTGAGCAAAGGTTCTTTATTTGTTGTAAACCAGTTACTCTGGCAAGTTTTCACGGCATTCAGTCAATTGTCTTGTCGTGAATGTTGAGATGTACTAGTGATTCATCTTTTCTTTTGTGATCGTCCTGTTCACGTTATAGATTACTAGTTGATATTACTATTCAACATGGCATGAGGTTCGACTAATTTTTGCATCATTCTTGTTGTTGCAGAGATTGAAAAGATAAAAGCAGCTGATTCTATATTGATTGTTGGTGGTGGTCCTACTGGTGTTGAACTTGCTGCAGAAATAGCATTGAGTCCTTAGCAAAGTTCATACAAACACAATATGGGAGGCTTGATATTCTGGTAAGAGTACGAATCTATGTATTGCTCCTCATTCAATCTCGAAGCAAATATTGGACAGTTGCTGAATAAATTTCTGGAGGTAAATAATGCTGGAGATTCTGGAGTGGTACCTGATGAAGATGTCCTAAGGGCCATGAGCATGCATCTTGTAGACTGGGTAAGATAATTTGCTCGATGCTTAGGCCTTGTTTTATTATGTGATTCAATCTCATATCTAATTGTGGGACTACACTGGGTTTGTTGTTGTTGATCTCATATCGAATTGAAAATTTTGGTCCTCAAGCTTTGTCAGGGTTAAGTTGTCGATTGACACCAAGTTGAGATGTCTTGGAGTGCTGATGTCAGGGTTGAGTGTTTGTTTATGTAGCCGACTCTAACTTGTTTGAGACTGAGGCGTAATTGTTGATGTTGCTTATTATTGTAAACAGTTAGCAGGGAGAGATGGCGATGCCATTCGAGTTGTGATGAAAACAACATACGAGAATGACAAAATATGCTTGGACACTAATTACTATAGTGTTAAGAATGTTACTGAAGCTCTTCTTCCACTGCTGAAAAATTCCCCTTCACCAAGGATTGTTAATGTCTCTTCCCGTAGAGGTGCTTTAATGTAAGTAAGACTGTCATTCTCGTCGTTTCTGAACATTTCATATTTCTTGTTGATTTTTTGTTCTCACATAGCAAATGCCAAATGAGGAGAGGAGAAAGGAGCTCAGAGATATTGAAAACCTGACAGAAGATAGAATCGACGAGATTCTGCAGAATTTTTTGCATAATCTGAAACAAGACTCTCTCGAGGTGAACGGTTGGCAGATGATGCTACCAGCATATAGCATATCAAAAGTATCATTCAATGCTTACACTCAAATTCTTGCAAGAAAGTACCCGAAAATGTGCATCAATTGTGTCCATCCTGGATTCGTCAACACGGATATATCCTGGCATAGAGGACCAATGCCTGTCGAGGAAGGAGCTGAAGGACCTGTCGTGCTAGCTCTTTTGCCTGATGGAGGACCTACTGGCTGCTACTTTGATCGTACAGTAGTCACCGAGTTCTAGATATAACCAACTCAAGTGTCTCTTGGTATTTGGTTGAATCTCTGAGCTTGGTTGGTGTTCTAGTGGTTGTATTAGTAATTGAAATGCTAAAATTTTTCCTTTTATTTTTCCATATCAATGGACTCTTGTTTTAGAATGAAATAGGGGTAACATGGTAGATATAGAATTATCATATTGAATTTTTTGATATTATGGCATTTGGTATGCATTTTTAAATGTTTTTCTATTCGATAGGCTATAGTCCCCATGTGTGGTCTGATCTTGCTCTGAATTAGTTTTAGAGGTATTTTTTTTATGTTGTAACCCATAAGGACGAGATAGAACAAACCTACATGAGGCCAATGACGGAGCCAAAATTTTTCTAAAGGGGAGTCAAAATATAAAGAAGAAAACATACCAAAAAAACAAGGGATTTGACCCTGGTGTATAAAGAAGTGACCCTTGTAGCACATTTTAAAACTGTGCGTGCCTAGCCCAAAGTGAACCTTACAATCTATTACATCCATAGTCCTGATGCTCAATCCAACATGAGAATAAATATGCTTCAACTTGAGCAGAGAGACCTTCGAAACTTTTCACTTCCCAAATAATTGTTGAGCCTTGTCAAAATCCTAAGAATGAAAAAGTAATATCTTTCCTTATAATCTATGACCATAATGTACAATATGTCTCTTATGTGTTACATTAAATAACCTTTTTCTCATGTACCTTTGGGTTTCAATAGAGCTGGATGTTCCATTTGCAGCAAGTTATGCTTCATCTCGAAAAAGCCAAAGTAGAAGGTTGTACGACTTGGAAATCACAACCTCCTTACTGAAAGCAATTAAAAAGACATATTAGAATTCTTAGCCAATCCGCGTATTACAATTACAGACTCGCCAACACACGTCTTTCTATATATAGTTGCACATGAATGATTCATCTAGACAAGTAATGAAATATCATGGTTTTATTAGACTACAAAAAGTGATTCCTAAACTTACTACCTAGTGAAGAAGTTTCACATTCAATACATCACCCATGGCTCACACGCAATTTTTTTAAGAGCAGAACATTGTGAAGGGAGCCAAGCTGCCGGTTCATCTTGATTAATAAAGAACTGAAGGCTTCTCAATTGTTAAACCTCTAGCATACATCATGTTATGGCACAATTAAATATGTCGAAACGTTGAAGGATAGTGTAAACACAATGTATCCTGCATAGATTTATTTAAAAGATTTTCTATAGTGACAACAGATCTTCATTCTACAGTTAAGCCAAGTTTCATTCTTGACATGGGATGTTTGATGCGTACCAGAACTAAAAACTTTCGATTAAACATAGTTGCACAAGCTATATATGATGTCTTTCACAATTGAGATGTGAAATTAAAATGTGATAAGAGCATAAACCCATGAGAAATGAGAAATCAATCCAATACCCATTCAAGCGACTGTCCATTCAGTAGAGAAGTGCAGCAGAACTTTCCTTTTACCAACTGATCGAGCTAGAGCGGTAACAGCTTACATATATTGTTCCCAAAATCCTGACAAAGAAAAAAAAATTGCTTAGTTGATATCCGATAATCATAAATAAAAACCTAATATAGTGTTTGATGCTTTTAGTTGTTAAATTTATTGGGAACCAAGCATTTGAATTTTTTTGATACATAGGAAACAAACCTTGCGTATTGTACACCTTTGAATTCGATATTGCATAACTCTAAACTCACAGAAAAGGGAAAGAACAAGTATACATGAATTGCTATTGAGAAGAAGATTGATAACATATATGTTCACTAATATTACATTAAGCTATCAATTTTGTGGAGCAAATTAATTTAATTCCTATCTACACTACATTTCGTTTTACAGTGTTGATGATTTCTCAGCTCAACAAGATATCAAAAAAGTAAAAGAATTGACAAAAAAGCAAAGGGAAGTAAACAAAAATAGAAAGCTTCTGAGGAAAAAATAAACTTACATTTGTGAGAGCACCCTATGTTTTAATGATTAAAGGCATTCCTCATTGATCTCTATGGTGGAGATATGAACAATTTCTGGCCGTTATTTTAGGAGTGGTTTGAGGAATGGGCAGTTGGAAATAAATAGTGTGGAGAGGGGAGAGGGCATCCCTCTTACTGGAAGGGATTGGAACTTAAGGCAATCATCGATGGTCAGCTCAGAGAGGAATCGAGGAGGGCAGTGCTGATTCTAACATTGTTAAATTTAAGACAAATTTTCAAAAGATTTCAAAATAATTATCCTAACATTGTTAAATTTGAAAAATTAAAAGTGCTAAATCAAAAAACAAATTTTTTTTTAGAGATTTTTTACTGGCTTTTGTGGCCTTAGTAGTGCAAGTGAATTTTATTTAAAATTTTCTTCAATTTCTAGAATTGTGATGGATATTTTCTTTGATAGGTAAATGTGATGGCTAGCCAGAGAAAATATAAGTGATTTACAAGGTGGATCATGAATATGATTATTTATTTATGATTGTTTTGATTGGAGATTTAGAAATCAGAAACTGTAACATTCTCTCCAAATTTACATTAAATGAATTTTATACAAAATCATATATTTCATGGCAAAACAAAAAATTAAAAATTTTTTTGATTATATATGTGTAAATTAATATGATCTGAATTTTAAAAATTGTCATCATAAACATATCATGACTATCAAAGCATGTTATTTTGTGAAAAATGAGAAGTTTAAAACTAAAAAAATTATAAAAATATAAATATATTATTTAGTAAGTATTTTTTTTCTATCTAAAAGCATCTAATATAAAAGAAAAAAAAGGAACTAAAAATTACAATATAATATTATAAATGTTGTATTAGTTATAGACATGTACATGAATTGGTGTGGTGCAGGTCGAATGAAAAGACATATATAAGTGGAGCAAGAAACTAAAGGTATGATTCTTGAAAGACATAATACATAAACATGATCCTTAACTTGGCTTCAGCTGGCAACTATGACCTTTAACTTTGGGTGTACACAAGTAGGCACTTAAACTTGACTGATATTTTTTTTTAGTTATATTAACATGAAAGTGGTTGTTCTTCAAGAATGCACAATGAGAGGGGTAAATTTTGATTACACGATAATAAAATGTGTTCTGAAAATAAGTTGAATCACTTTGTCCTCAAATATGTCTGCTTATATGAATGACAACAAATATACTTGCATTTATTATTGGTGAATTTGTTTGTCATTTCTTCATGCCTATTGAATTCTTTTATATGTTATATGAAAAATTAAACAGAACTTGGTTTGGCATTATGAATATAAATTTTAAGAATTTGAAGGATTTTGTTGACTAATTTTCTCAAATTAAGAAATTTATTTATTATTGTTATTTAAATTATTTATTTTTTATGTTTTTGCAATAAAGTCTTACTTTGTAAATATATTTCAGATTGGTGGAATCACTGAAAAGACCAACAAACATGACAACAACTAGCAATTGATTATAGCAGTGAATTTTTAAGATGAATGTTCATGTCATATGATTAAATAGAAATAATATATTTTTTGAATAAAGTGAGTGTCAGAGAAATTGCATGCACTTCCAATGTCAGAATATTTAAATTGTTAATAGATTTTTAAACAATCATAAAACAATTTCTTATTGAAGATTATTTATTATTTAAAATAATAATGATTTAAATTGTTAATAGATTTTTACACAATCATAAAACAATTTCACTCATTATTAATATTAATAGAGTACTCAAAAAACTATTAAGTCAATCAAAGTCTCTCATTGAAGGGAGAAATAGTAAATAAATATGTTTTTTTCATTATTTACTTTGAGAGAGCATTACACAGATATGCATTTCTATTTATTTTCAACCATGATATATTTTGAAACGTTTGTATAGAAAATATCTAATTGTATAATTTGTTTTTATCAAATTGGAATTTGATGATCGTGCATATAAATTTAAAAAATTGATTTTTTGATTTTAAAAAATTTCGAATAAGGAGCAGTAATAAACTGATCTTTTTTAACAAATTAATATGGTATTTAAATTTAAATTTAAATAAACTTTGAGTTCGAATGTAGTTCTAACTTCTTAACCTCTCTGATAAAAAAATTTACAATATAGTAAGGTAATTTGTGATTTAGACATTTCAAAAACTGTGAACAAAAAAAGAGAATTTTAAAAAATAAAATAAAATATCAGTTGTAAAAAAAATTAGATACTTATGTTGTATTAAAAGAAGAATATCAATTATGTACATGCTTAATTTTATATTCTAAAATATAAAAATTTGATGTGTTTGTTGGTTTATTAAATTTTGGACAAATTTAAGAAGAGATGAATTTTTCATAACTATTAAAAATTTATATTAGGAGTTAATGCATTCGAGCAACTAGAGTCTCTTATGTATTGAGAGAGTTGAAATCTAATGGCATTAAAGGAATTGTAGTAATATAATGATAAATTGTAATAAACAAAAAAAAGAAAAAAAAAAGGAAGAAAGGAAGAAAAGCAAATCTACGAAAAAAGAGGGGAAAATATAGTGAAAAAAATAAAATAGCAAGCATAATAAAGAGTAACAAACTGATCCTCTTTTATTCCATTATTGTTATCTATAAAAAAAATATTTGGATTGATCTAATTGATTCCAAATATTTCTCTGCATTCAAATATATAGATTGATTATAAAAAAAAATGTGTTTGTATTTGGAAAATCAAAGGTTTAAAGAGGAGTAATAAAGTGATCTTCTTTTAACAAATTGATATGTTATTTGAATTTGAATTTAAATGAAATTGGAGTTGAATTGATTAAATTGAAATCAAATGATAATAAAAGCATTATAAGAATATGATGATAAATTTCATTTAACAAAAAAATTTATTGAACAATATCTCATTTTTTATACAACAACAACAATAACAATTTGCAAAAATATGATGCACTCATGCAACTTGAGTCTTTTATGTATTGAGTGAATTGAAATCAAACGACAATGGAATAATTGCAAGAATATGATGGTAAATTTCAATAAACAAAAAAAAAAGGACAAAATCTTAAAACTAAATTTACATATTAAAAAAAAGAAAAAATGGTCTTAAACCCTCTCAATCTATACCCGAAATCCCAACTACACATTTTAACTTCACGGGTGTCCTATTACCCCCTGAACATTTTAAAAGTGAAATATATACCCCTTAAAAAGACATACCCAGATTTGTATTGGGCAGTGATCTGCACGCTTCTGCCACATCACATCACCTTTTTTAATATTAAAAAAATTAATTTTTTTTCTTTATTTTACAGCCATAGCGTCATCAACTTGGTGCTAAATTATTTTTCATCAGTTTTCTTCTAAATTCCTCTCAATATAATCTTCGAAAATTTCTAATTTTCTTTTAATAATCGTTGATTCAACCCTCAAATTCTCTATTTGTTTGCATAATCTCCTGTTTTTTCTCTTTTGATTGATGAAATTTTCACCCAAAATCATTAACAATTCAATGCCCAAAAATTCCTTTTTATCAATTTTAGGGTTTAAGTTTTTAGCCATAGTTAGTTTAGTAGGAATGTTGAAAAATGAAGATTTTGTATGACTTTTGTATAATATAATGTTCATGGTAGATTTGACAACCAAAACCTTTTTAGATCTGGAAAAAAAAGATAAAGAATGCATCTGACTTTTAAAATTTGTATTTGAGCTTGAATTTGCATCTCCTATCTTGGAGCGATAAAAACAAAGTATGTGGTGATGGTGATTTAAGTGTCATTTTACATCGGTACTGATTGTTAATGGGTTAATAACATAGATTATTTCCGATAAATTTTTAGTAGAGCTACTATGAGAAGTGTGTGATTTGAAAATGAGAGGGAGCTTAGTGATGGAAGAACTATGGGGGCGAGACTTGGTAGTGGAGGAGCCAAGCTCACCTGGCGAATCAAAGATGTCATCACCGCCGTCTGTTAAAGAGAAGAAGAATGAAGAAAAAAACGTAAAAAGTGACAAATAATTAAATAAAAGGAAACATAAAAGTTTTTTTTAAAAAGCAAAAAATAAATATGAAATAAGGAAAATATTAAAGTTTTAATTAGTTTTTTTGCCTCTCACTCTCTCAAAGAGAGTGAACTACACCTTCTTTGTCACCTCAGCATTTAGGGATCAAATAATTTCTCTTTAAAATAGTTTAAGGGGGTGATAGGACACCCATGAAGTTGGAGTGTGTAGTTGGAATTTCGGGTATAGATTGGGAGGGTTTTAAACCATTTTCTCAAAAAAAAAAAAAACTTCATCCAATACCAATCATTTGCGAGAATTGGTGGTTCTATTTATCTATTTTATTTTCCTTAATAAAAAAATTATTATTGAGTATATTTTTATAAAAATAATATAAGAATTAGATATTTATTAACTCAATATATTCTGATGCATTCCAATAAATAAAATAATGTCCGCGCATCGCGCGGATACGTATACTAGTTTCTTTAACAATAAAACATTGTGATGGGATGATAATTATCTCTTTGGGCATAAGGTATACATATCATAGATGTCAACTATTCTATTGGTTTCCAATAGACCCTCGACTTGAAAACAAGTTTGAGAGAAGAACAAGAGTAAAAATAATGATGAAAATAATGAAGAAAGAAAACTACCGACAGGAAAATGTTTTCCTATTTAACAGACTGTTAAATTGCAGGACTACTTATATCATTGGTGTTGCTTCCAATTGCACACGCAAGTGTACGTAGTCGCAGAAGTAATAAGTGGCTCTTTAAGAACCGGAATATCGAACCCATAGAGACTTGTCAATTAACTATTTACTAAATTATACTAGTCTAATTATTTATTTAAGAGTGTCAAAAGAAATAAAAGAATGCAAGAATTAAATACTAAGATTAACTTACAGTGATTGAGACAATTCCAGGGCTGCAGCATGCTTTGGGTTTCATGTATCGCATCTCATGTAATGAATTAACTAAGGTTATCAAATTACTGATTTACAGGGTTGATTTTATGATCATGATCTCTCGACCTCTAATCGCCTACTCCAACTAGCTGTCTAACTACATCGTTGAGCGGGGATAGGCAGTCCTAATTGGCGAGCATTTATATTTCATCCTATTTCGTAACCAAGCGAGGTGTTCGTCCGGGCATCACTCATGAACACGAATCTAAACAAAGTTAGAACAAGCTCTTTGTATTCTCTGGTCTATCTACCTCTTTATCTCTCGAGTCCAAGAATAGACACTAGATTTATTTCTATGGTGATCAAGCATGAAATACTAAAACAAGAATACAAAAGTAATTTAAACGATAATCAACATTAATTCAAAACAATCGATGTTCAACAATTACCCATGGCCGCAGCCCCAGAACAAGGGTCTTTAGCTACTAATACCTAAGAAAAAGAAGAAGAAAAAAACCCTAAAAAGTATTGAAAATTTTTCCTTATAAAGTGTCTTCCTTCAAAAGTCTCCTCTTTTCAAAATAATTATTTCTATGGACTATTTATAGATGTAGAAAACCCTGAATAAAAAAACAGAGTCCAAAACAAATTAGGAACCCAAAACTAAAACGGAATTGGATTCCTACTTCCGCGTCCCAACCGTCTTCATGCTTTTGTTGTTGCCTTCTTTGCTGTATATATATTATATATATTATTATATTCAATTTAATCCATTAAGCTGCCTGCTTGATTCCTTCTTCAATCTTTCATAATTAATTCATTTTAGCTCCAAACTTCTTCAACTTTGTACCAATTTAATCCTACAAATAAAATACACTATTTAGCATAATCCATAAAATCCATGCTAAAAAAGGACAAATATAAATAATAAATATGAAACAATTAATGATAAGAAAATATATTTTTGGCCTCAGATCAACACCCCACACTTAAACTTTTGCTCGTCCTCGAGCAAACATTAAAGCTCATCTCAAAAATCATACTAGGAAGCCATCACTTTGGTTGATACAAACAATTAGGCCATATTGAAATTTGAAAACATCAAGTACAATTCCCGCTCATTATGCAAGACATCCAAATAAACAACAAACCTCTAACCTCCTAGCCTCAAGGAAAGACTCTGAACTCATCAAATTTAAGCTTGCTCACCTACTCTCATCAAAGAAAGTTAATAACATCACCTATCTATCATGAAACAAGTGCCCTCACAAGAAGAAATAGTCCACACACTCAATTCAAAAGATTGAATATAAATTAAGGATTTCACATCAAAGATCAAATCTCACACTCACCAATAAAATTCACATGTATGCTCAAAGAACCATATGCTTGCCCATTATGTACATCTCCACTAATTAAGCATGCTCGAATAGAATCAAATAGGACTTTAACGGGTTGTAATGTAGGCTAGGGGACAGGGTAGGAAAATTATATAATAGTGACTCACACTTCCCTAAGAACTTTGCAATTTTAGACTTCATCACCCATTATTTTCTTCTCTTTATTTTCAGCCCTCTCTTCAACAATTATTTCACAAGTAATTCTCATCATCTCAAGAATGCTTCAATCATTTTTTTTCTTTCACAATAATATTTTTTTTTCTCAAAGAATTTTTTTTTTTCTTTTTCATGTCACATTCTTTCGAAGAGGGCTTTTTTCACCACTTTGTAGCCATCATTGATTTCTTTTTCATTCAACCACCCCTTTTCTTTTTCCAGATATAACAATTATAATCAGTCTATGCTACAGTGCTCAAGGAAGCAAGGTGCAAAAACTAGGGATTCAACAAAATAGTTAAGGGCAAAATATGGCTACCAACAAAAGGCTACAGGCTCAAAAGGGTGAACTAGTGATATAATATCTGAAAAGGCTAAAATTTACAAGACAAATCAAAGAAAGCCTATTATCATCTCCTAAACTGAGCAACACTTCTTATTTCGCTTCAATAACATGTAGGGCAAGTTCTAGACTAAGATGCAAAACATGGAGTAAACAAATTCTCACCACACATAGCACAAGTATCAATCAAGATGGATCAATTCCACTTCTAAGAGAGACAGGATCATAACAAACTACAAAATAAAATAAGCTATTTACAAAGTCACAACCATGAACCTCAGTGTCAAAGAGTCTGCAATTTCAATAGCAATCAAGCATTCACAAGAAAGTATTATTCAAAATTAGGCCTAAATAGCAAGTATCACACAACTCAAAAGAGTCTTTTCTTTTCTCTAAAAAAAATAAAATAAAAATTTACTCCCTATCGGTTCAAAGGGACTATCCTCAGGAAAAGTACCGAAAACAAAAGCCGAGGAACCCACCTAAAAATACAAAAAGACTCGATAAAGCAGTAAAAACTAGGAATTCATTCCTCCACCCCACACTTAAAAAGATGCTATGTCCCCAAAGCATCAAATAAAATTTAAAACAAGGGTTAGGAAAACTCCCTGAGGCCTCTAGGCCTAGCTTGTAACATGTTCTCTTAATTTTCATCAAGGGTCGTCACCCCACCCTTAAGCTCAAACGTGCTCCTTAGCTCCAACTTCTTGGGTACTCAGACTTCCCCTAATCTGCAAAAACAAGACCAAAAGAAAAGAAGAAAAAAATTGACGCTATAAAATTAAAAATAAAATAAGAAGCTACACTATCAATTGGGTTGCCTCCCAATAAGCGCCTAATTTAACGTTGCGGCACGACACAAGTAAATTCACTACTTTTCTTTCCACTTTGAACTTATGAATTGTACCCCTAACTTCACATCAATTTTTCTGCTCCTCTCTAGGGGCGGTGGTATAAATATAACATAACCAAGTAATAAATGTCGCATCTTGCACTTCTTGGCCCTTATGTGAGGAATGTCATTTTGTCTACGTGGATTAGAAAACTTTAGGATGTCGGGGCCTTGTTCCTCATCTATAGTCAAGTGTTTTGAATGAGATCCAAGATGCCTCAACTCCAAAGCAACATTATTTACAACATTCTCACTTTTGTACTCTTTCTCAACATTGACATTAAGGAATAAGGTATAGTTGAATGGTTGGAATTCCTCTTTTTGCTCCACTATCTCTTTCACAAACTTGGCGTACATAGGAATTCCCTGCAAAATATCAACCAAAGGGAGATTAATGCGAACTTGTTTAAGGAGAGACAAAAACTTACCGAAGCATTCGTCCTCGTTCTGCTTTTTGAATTTTTGAGGAAACGGAGGGGGTGGTTTTATTTGAGGAACAATCCTCTCAACATTCGCATCTTGAACCACTTCTTCGGGTTTCTTTTCTTCTCTCACCGCCTCAGAACTTCTCTTCTTTGGAGCTAGTTCTTCCAGTTGTAATCCACTCCCTGTGCTCACCGCATTCAGTTGCCTTGGGTTAGGATCCGTGTCACCCGGAAGACCTCCAGGAGGACGCACATTGACTGCATTAGCCAATTGTACGAACTGCCTTTCCAGATTTTTCTGCGCTAATTGGGTGCTTCTCAACTCTTCTCCCCACTTGTTGCTGATTTCTGTACTTAGCTTTTGGAACAACTCCTCCTTAGTCATGCCCCATTGCTTCGCACCTTGATAATTTGGCTGTTGAAATTGTTGTCCATTACCTTGTGGTCTGTATTGGTTCTGCCCTTGAGTCTGATTTTGGTATTGATTTTGATTTCCACCCCATGAGAAGTTGGGGTGGTTCCACCAACCTAAGTTATAAGTGTTCCCATAATTCTGCATACCTCCACCTTTTTGGGCATTCCCCACTTCATCACCCCTGTCAACATCACAGATAACAGAAGAATCATAATAGGGGGGAGGGGGAGGGGAATAAGAGTTAGGACAACCATTCCAATGACCAAATTGACCACCACATATATGACATATAGGACAATCGATATCCAAGTGGGGTCCATTACAATAATTACAAGGATACTTATAAGAATACTCCTCACCCAACCATGGTTTATCCCAATAAGCCATATCAATAAGAGTACCAAATTATTCAAAGGGAAAAAAATTATTGTTCAGAAAAAAAACTAATTAATAAAACAAAAAAAGAAATATTTAAATAAATAAAAATAAAAAGTATAACCTAGAAGAATAGTTAATTTCTAAGTCCCCGGCAGCGGCGACAAAAACTTGTTGCTTCCAATTGCACACGCAAGTGTACGTGGTCGCAGAAGTAATAAGTGGCTCTTTAAGAACCGGAATATCGAACCCACAGAGACTTGTCAATTAACTATTTACTAAATTATACTAGTCTAATTATTTATTTAAGAGTGTCAAAAGAAATAAAAGAATGCAAGAATTAAATACTAAGATTAACTTACAGTGATTGAGACAATTCCAGGACTGCAGAATGCTTTGGGTTTCATGTATCATATCTCATGTAATGAATTAACTAAGGTTATCAAATTACTGATTTACAGGGTTGATTTTATGATCATGATCTCTCGACCTCTAATCGCCTACTCCAACTAGCTGTCTAACTACATCGTTGAGCGGGGATAGGCAGTCCTAATTGGCGAGCATTTATATTTCATCCTATTTCGTAACCAAGCGAGGTGTTCGTCCGGGCATCACTCATGAACACGAATCTAAACAAAGTTAGAACAAGCTCTTTGTATTCTCTGGTCTATCTACCTCTTTATCTCTCGAGTCCAAGAATAGACACTAGATTTATTTCTATGGTGATCAAGCATGAAATACTAAAACAAGAATACAAAAGTAATTTAAACGATAATCAACATTAATTCAAAACAATCGATGTTCAACAATTACCCATGGCCGCAGCCCCAGAACAAGGGTCTTTAGCTACTAATACCTAAGAAAAAGAAGAAGAAAAAAACCCTAAAAAGTATTGAAAATTTTTCCTTATAAAGTGTCTTCCTTCAAAAGTCTCCTCTTTTCAAAATAATTATTTCTATGGACTATTTATAGATGTAGAAAACCCTGAATAAAAAAACAGAGTCCAAAACAAATTAGGAACCCAAAACTAAAACGGAATTGGATTCCTACTTCCGCGTCCCAACCGTCTTCATGCTTTTGTTGTTGCCTTCTTTGCTGTATATATATTATATATATTATTATATTCAATTTAATCCATTAAGCTGCCTGCTTGATTCCTTCTTCAATCTTTCATAATTAATTCATTTTAGCTCCAAACTTCTTCAACTTTGTACCAATTTAATCCTACAAATAAAATACACTATTTAGCATAATCCATAAAATCCATGCTAAAAAAGGACAAATATAAATAATAAATATGAGACAATTAATGATAAGAAAATATATTTTTGGCCTCAGATCAATTGGCCAGGCAAGAAAGTAAGGAGGAAAGCTCACCATCCAACATTCATACTGATGTAACAGAATCATGCTTCAATAGAAAACTCACCTTATATTCAATTTTGCAACCAATTGACAAACCTTAGTTATCCATGGTCATGTTGTGGCACAATTAAATATGTGCAAACATTGAAGAATAGTGCAAATAAAGTGTATCTAGCATAAATTCATTTAAAAAGACTTTCTACAGTGACTTCAGATCTTCGTTCAACTGTTAAGAAAAGTTTCATTCTTGACATGGAATGTTTGATGCTCACAAGAACTAAAAAGTTTCGATTAAACATGGTTGCACAAAGTTTAGGTACATAACTAAGAGATAAGTGCCTAAGTTATCTCTTAATTGTGCACAATGACAACGGATTAAGCATGATAACAAAGAGATAAGTCTCTAAAATTGTGATAACATAAAAAGTTTAGGTACCAAAATGGTCATTACAACATAAACCGATTATAAGCTGAAGTGAAATCCTAAAAACTAGTCAAGCAATGAGGCAAATATATGACTCAATTTCACTAGTGACAAGATAGACGAGAGAAATAGCACAATAATTTACCATAAATTGACAGGCACTCTCGTGTGTCGAGAAATTTTTCAAAAATTGCATGTTCTTTATGAGCCTGATTTCAATCTCCAATCTGGAAGCAGAGGGACAAGAAGAGTCGATTTTTCATCCTTTGAGGATCGAATGTTTGTATCTCAGTGTATAATACTCAGTCAAGGGAATAAATCTTGAATGTCAAGGATATCAGCTAGGACACCAGCTGCTGTGGTATCATTCCCTGCTCCAGCACCTTGGATAACCAAAGGTTGTTTCTCGTAACAACGGTTGTATATCTCCACCTGTAGACAAACAAAACAAATTACAGACGTTCAATCATCATAGTCATTCTTCGACAAAAGCAAGTCATTAATCTTACTGATTGTATGACCTCCTAATTAGTACAAGGGATACATTTTACGATTAAGGTAGAATCAAAGACCTTAACTGCACAAAGTTTTGCAGGGCAACACCAGATGATGCATAAAGAATAAAGACAAAGTAAGGCGTTAGCCTAGGCATGGGTAAAAGATAACCTTGAATTCACTATTGTGTTATCTAACCGAGCAGGATATATACTTCCAGACTTTCTGCTAGCTCTGAGGTGTCACTCGAAGTTGAGTAATAAACATAATTTGAAGGAAACTTCATAATCTTCAAAGTTCTCTGACTATCAAAACCAAAAAACTGATGTAATATTCTGGATATTTGAATATCAAAACAAACAAAAAAAACTGATGTAATTATGTAGTGGCATCAAACTTGACATCAATGTGGTACAACATGGTGTAAAATAATGGAAGCAGGCATTTAAACTTGACAGGCTTGATGTAACTCTTATTAAGGTGTTGGCACCTGATTGAGAAAGTGAGGTTGCATTTCTTGGACCCTTTATCTCCAAAGTTAAGCAATCAACTTTCTTGAGCAAATTATCTCGATTCCTACCTATACTAGATTTCTTTTACAAATATAAAGATTTCATCTTGATCTAAAGATATTTTGTGGACTTCACAGAAGCAATAGATGGTATACACTGGTCAAAAAGAATTAACGAACAATCAAAAGATACTAAGGAAATAGAATAACTTACATCTATCGGAGCAGCACTTGTTTTAATCATTACATGTTTTCCCAATCAACATTTATGATTTGAGCAATAGACGTTCCACACTGCTCAGAAAGATTTCAAAAAAGTAAAAGAATTGACAAAAAAGCAAAGGGATGTAAACAAAAATAGAAAGCTTGTGAGGAAAAAGAAAAGCTTACATTTGTGAGAGCACCATTCGTTTTAATGATTAAAGGCATTCCTCATCGATCTCTATAGTGGAGATATGAACAATTTCTGGCCGTTATTCACCCTTGTCAAATTTTAGGAGTGGTTTGAGGAATGGGCAGTTGGAGATAAATAGTGTAGAGAGGGGAGAGGGCATCTCTCTTACTGGAAGGGATTGGAGCTTAAGGCAATCATCGATGGTCAGCTCAGAGAGGAATCGAGGAGGGCAGTGCTGATTCGGAAAGTGATTGGAGATTAGGGCAATCGCTGATGTGTAGACGTAGAAACGAAGTGAGGTGCAGTTGACAATTTAATCTGGTTTTGACCATTATTTTCATATCAGTAACAGTGCAGAACGAATGCCCTGCTCCAAGTTGTTCGAGAGTAGTGGTATTGAGTTTCTCGACCCTTTGACTTAGGATTGGTCAGTTCTAATTCTCGATGTGGTGGGCCATTTTCCACCTCGCCTTTGATTTTTCCCTTGCCATATAGGTAAAGCTAGAAGAGCATCATTTACCATACATAGGTTACTTAATTGATCATATTTTATCCATGAAATGACTTGGATTGGTATTAGTCTGAATTAGACAAAATCATGGGCTGCATCCTTTGAGTATATGTGAAGGGTGGTATTTTAGTTTTGTTACAGTAGAGAAACTACAACCGATGGTCTATCAAGAACAACCTCTCTGTTTTCCAAGGTAGCTAAGATTAGCGTACACATTACCCTCCCTCCCTAGACCCTAGTTGTGGGATTACACTGGATATGTTGTTGCTATTGCAAGAATATATATGTTGATTTAGAAGGCATCTTGAATCTTTTTGATAATGTAGCAGTAGCCAGAGGACTGGAAGTAGCTAGTTAGTACTTGAATTTTTCGATTCTATTATTCAAATGAATTCTTACCTGACAAGGTAGAGGTAAAGTCTGCGTAAACTCTACCCTTCCCAGACTCTACTTGTGGGACTGTACTGTGTATGCTGTTATTATTCATTTGAATTCTGATGCTTCATTGCTATCAGGAACTTAAACAAGGATATTCGGCTCAAAAACATGCTCTAGTGGCCGCGAAGAACTTGAAACTTTTGATGAGCGGAGGAAAAGAAAGCAAACTTGCAATATACGAGCCTCGACCATCGCCTAAGATCATCATTTCGTTAGGAAGGCAAGAAGCAGTGGTTCAATTTTCATTCACAACGATCATTGGATAAGTCCCCGGGATGATCAAGTCTAAGGATTTATACGTTGGGAAAACGAGGAAGAAAATGGGGCTTCAACCTAAGTAATGTGTATTGTTTCATTCATGAAATTTAAGATCATTTTGAGAGTGAGAAAATGGTGTCATTTTTTTTGTTGTTTTGTTTGCTTTTCATGGCCAAAATTTGAGTTCCATTACTAGCATTTTGCAGTAGAATGTGCATAAGAGTTCAATTTTTTTGAATAGGTGTACTGTAAATAATTTTTAGTTGTTGTAGATAATGAGTATAGGATGTAATATTCCTTCGTTATTTTGGCTTGTTATTAGGGTTTTCCCAAAAATATTTGCAACCACATAGTTATACTTTTCGGTTTACACTTGTATATCTAGTATTACTGATATGAGGTGTGACGGGATGATTGATATTCTTCGCCCTTAATCAAAGGTTAGGGGTACGAGCCCATGGAATTGAAAACATCTTGTTGGTAGCACCACCCCCTAAAATGGCCCATGCAATGTGCAAATTCAGATTTAGTCGAACTCCAATATGGATATTGAGGGCGAGCACCGAATGAGAAACAAAAAGAAATCTATCCAATATTTTTTTTACAACAATGTTTAAGAAGGTAAAAATAAATTTTAAATTAAAGATATGTCAAATGTATCAAAATGTCATTTAATCTTGTGATCTTAAAGTGTCAGGTGGAAAGTTGGAATTAAAGAGTTGCTAAAGAAAAGAAAACAAATAGACATTCCTTTTAAGTCGGACAAAATAGTGAAGTAGGACAAATAAATTAAAACGGAAAGAGTATATCTTTTACAAATAGTTAATTTCTTTAACAACAAAACATTGTGATGGGATGATAATTATCTCTTTGGGCATAAGGTATACATATCATAGATGTCAGTTTTTCTATTGGTTTCCAATAGACCCTCGACTTGAAAACAAGTTTAAGAGAAGAACAAGAGTAAAAAATAATGAAGAAAGAAAAGTACCGACAGGAAAATATTTTCCTATTTAACAGACTGTTAAATTGCAGGACTACTTATATCATCGGCCAGGCAAGAAAGTAAGGAGGAAAGCTCCTTTAAACCATCCAACATTCATACTGATGTAACAGAATCATGCTTCAATAGAAATATTCAATTTTGCAACCAATTGACAAACCTTAGTTATCCATGGTCATGTTATGGCACAATTAAGTATGACCAAACGTTGAAGGATAGTGTAAACACAATGTATCCTGCATAGATTTATTTAAAAGATTTTCTATAGTGACAACATATCTTCATTCTACAATGTATCATTGATGCTTACAAGAAGTAAAAACTTTCGATTAAACCTGGTGGCACAAGCTACATATGATGTCTTTCGCATTTGAGATGTGAAATTAAAATGTGATAAGAGCATAAACCAATCAGAAATGAGAAACCAATCCAAATTGTCCATTCAGTAGAGAAGTGCAGCAGAACTTTCCTTTTACCAACTGAGCTAGAGCTGTAACAAGTATACATGAATTGTTATTGAGATGACGAATGATAACATATATGTTCACTAATATTACATTAAGCTATCAATTTGTGGAGCAAATTAATTTAATTCCTATCTATGCTACATTTCGTTTTACAGTGTTGATGATTTCTCAGCTCAACAAGATATCAAAAAAGTAAAAGAATTGACAAAAAAGCATGAGTAAAACATTATTTTGAATTTGATGCTTGCTTATTCTCTGCATCACTTAGCACAATCTTAAGACCACGCAAATTAGCTCTCAGCTTCTCAAAGAGACGAACATCATTCGTATGCTTCCGGAACATGTTGAGCAGATCACCCTTAGGAGCAAGCCTATCAAAGAGAACATTCAATTTGACTTGTAGCTGATTAAGATTGTCATCAACCTTTAAGTCAGTTGAGCCAATTTCTTGAAGTAACCCTTTTGTTATTCTAAAAGCATCATATGTCTCAGAAACACAAAACCAAGCATAATAAAGAGTAAAAAACTGATCCTCTTTTATTCCATTATTGCTATCTATAAAAAAATATTTGGATTGATCTAATTGATTTAGTAGTAGAAGAAGAAGTCTTAGAAAAGTTCGTTCTTTCATTGTTAAAAAATAAGAGGAAATCCTCTATTTATAGAAAACAAAGGGTAGTGTGAACAGATGTTTATTGTGCCTTATCAGAAAGGTCACAACCCTGTGAAAAGCTACAACCCTTCGGAAATGTCACAACATTTCATAAAAGTCACAACTTTTCATAAAAGTCACAACTCTTCATAAAAGTCGCAACTTTTCGTTAAAGTCACAACTCTTCATAAAAGTCACAACTCTTCATTTTCCATTCACACCTTTTAAAACCCAACAATCCCCCGCATGAATGCGGAATGACTCTAAGACAAAGAAACGGACAAGTGTGTATACTTTACAAGCTTTGCATTTGGATAAGTAGGTTTCCCTTTGAACTTTCCGTAGTGAACATATGTCGGATATACTCGGTTAATCGGTAGATGTGATATCCTTGAAACCGTCGAGCTTTGGTGTATACATAGACAACAATGTCACACAATCAACCCTTTACCGTTTATGGTTCTTACGGTTGTGTTCGTTTCAGCCATGAACACCTCCTGGTTTCATGAGTGTATAGAGAATAGGCTTTTGACAATGATTCTCTTTGGAGCAGCTTCCACTTCATACTCACATATGTGATTTCTAACCGTGTCATCGCGTAGATACGCTATTTGGTCAAAACTGCCAAACTTTGCAAATCATTAAAAACTTTAAGCTTTATTAACTCGTTAATAAGCCCTAATGTTGTATCCTTGTTCCTAAGCATTGTCTTCATCATGAGAATGGATTGAGTTGGTTGACAATGCCGAACCATCAGTCACAACTTTATTTTCTCCTTGAACCTAGCTCTTGGGATCTCCAGTCTGCTAGGTAGATTTACCGTCATGATGACTTGTCCTAAGCCATAAACCCATTCCCTTAGATGATCTTTCAACTGCCTTTCTAACTAGGCCTTTTGTTAGTGGATCTAACACATTATCTCTTGACTTTACATAGTCAATTGTAATAATTCCACTAGAGATTAGTTTTCTAACGATATTATGTCTCCGTCGTATATGACGAGATTTTCTGTTATACATCATGCTCCATGCCCTACCTATTGCATCTTGACTATCAAAGTGTATGCATACTGATGCCAAAGGTTTGAGCCAAAAAAGAATATCTTTTAAGAAATTCTGAAGCCATTCAACTTATTCACCGGCTTTATTTAGAGCGACAAGCTCAAAGATCATTGTAGAGCGAGCGATACATGTCTGCTTGGAAGATTTCCAAGAGACTGCTCATCCACCAAGAGTAAATACATATCCACTCGTGAATTTTACTTCATTTGACCCGGTGATCCAATTTGCATCACTATATCCTTTCAATACTGCTGGATATTTGTTATAATGCAAGGCATAGTTTTAAGTATGTTTCAAATACCCCAAAACTCTTCTCATTGCCATCAAATGAGTTTGATTGGGATTACTCGTGAATCAACTCAGTTTACTAATAGCACACGCTATATCTGATCGCGAACACCTTTTGATATACATCATGCATCCCAATACTCTTATCATAATCCAATTGTGAGTCACTTTCACCTTCATTCTTTTGAAGTACAAAGCTCACATTTATTGATATCTTGACAATATTGAAATTCAAATATTTGAACTTCTCAAGTACCTTTTCAATGTAATAAGATTGTGACAATGCTAAACATTGCGGAGTTCTAAGGATTCTTATATTGAAGATCACATTAGCAACCCCAAGAACTTTCATATCAAAGTTTCTTTCTAGCCTATGTTTAGTAGCATTTATGTCATAAGTGTTTCTACTGATGATAAACATGCCATCATCATATAAGCAAACAATGACCTTATGATTTGGAGTATCTTTAATGTAAACACATTTATCACTTCTATCATTCTTAAATCCATTTGCCAACATAATTTTGTCAAATTTCACATGTCACTGTTTGGGTGCTTATTTTAGTCCATAAAGTGACTTAACAAGTTCGCACACTTTCTTTCCTTTACCAGGAACCACAAAACCCTATTGTTCCATGTAAATTTCTTCCTCCAACTCTCCATTTAAGAAGGTTGTCTTAACATCCATTTGATGGATTTCAAGATCATGCACGACCGCTAGTACTATTAACACCCTAATAGATGTTATCATTTTTACTGGAGAGTATGTATCAAAGTAACCAAGACCTTCCTTTTGTCTGTATCCTTTGACTATAAGTCTAACCTTATATTTGTCAATAGTCCCATCGACTTTCATTTTCCTTCTGAAGATTCACTTTGAACCCAAAGGTTTAGTTCATAGAGGAAGATCAATCAACTTCCAATATGATTGCTCAAGATTGAATCAATCTCACTATTGACACCCTCTTTCCAAAATGATGAGTCTACAGATGACATAGGAAATGTTACAAAATCATATCCCAAGGAAGTAGATGTCCTTTGACATTTACTACGCCTCTGAATCTCTTTATTAAATACATTCTCCTTTGATTCTTTCCAAGGTCTTTTAGACCCTTCACTAGACTACCCAAGTCTAATTTTACAGTCCACAGTCTTAGGTCCTATTTTGATCTTTTTAGGGATAGGAACTTGGACTTATGCTAGACACCCCCACACTTTGAAATATTTCAAATTGGATTTCCTTCCTTTCCATTTCTCATATGGAATAGATTGTGTCCTGGTTGCTTTCTTTCTGAACAAACAAAACTTTTGTTGTCCCTGTTGTAAGGATAGCTTCTCCATACAAGTTTTGTGGTAAACCAGAACTTATAAGTAATGCATCCATCATTTCCTTCAAAGTTCAGTTTTTCTTTTCATTTTGCAATTCCATTATATTGAGTTGACTAGGACAATAGTTTGATGGATAATTCCACTTTCCAAACATATTTCTGCAGAAGGAGATTTAGACTCTCCATCCCTATCACTTCTTATCTTTTTCCCAACTAATTTTCAACTTCAAGTTTATATTGCCTAGACGTTTATATTGTTGCATCCTTATCATTCAGCAAATAGACATAACCGTATCTAATGCAATTGTCAATATAAGTCATGAGATACTTATTCCCACCACGGGATGGTGTTGACTTCATATCACAAATGTCAGTGTAAATCAACTCTAAGAGATTAGAATTCCTTTCAACAGATTTATAAGAATGCTTAGCATACTTAGATTCAACACAAACTTGACATTTTTATTTATTGCACTCAAAGTTAGACAAAACTTCTAAGTTGATCAGTTTTTCTTTACAAGGTTTTGTAATTGACATGTCCCATGTGATCATGTCGCAAACAGATCAACCAGAAATATTGAGTTTGAAAAGACCTTCCGTGAGATAACTTTTTCTCACAAATATTTTGTTCTTACCTATTACAATTTTGTCAGATACAAATATTGTTTAGAGTCAGCACCTTGCTAGATGTCCTTTTCAGAAGGTCCTTTCCATAACCTTCAATTTGGTTGTTATAGAATTTACCCATGAACATCGTCTCATCGGGTCCAACAAAAGCGTATGAACCAAATGTTTCTTTTACAACACAAACATGACAGATAACTTTTCACAAATATTCATGTCTATAAAAATAGTTGTATTTTAATAGACACATTTTTTCATGAAAAAATCACAACATATTAAGTGACACTCTTTCATAAAAGAACACAACTATTTTGAACAAGTATATATATAATTTGGTAATTTCATACTAGTCATACCATATACTAGTAAAAGAGAAACTCAACAACCACAGTTCAAATATACTCTAAGAATTTTATGGGTCAAACATAATACACGAATGTCATTGAATCTCATATCTTATGCTCCAAATTTAAATTAAACACTAAGTCTAATTTTATTTTTATCATAAGCAAAGAACCCCCACATTTTAAATATGATCTCAAAAATATTTTTTAAGTATTTGAAAATAATTTTTCCACATACTATCAAAATGTCATTGGCAGGATGAAACCTCTTTTGGAAATATTATTCTACAAAAGAATTATAGTGCTTCAAAATCCCTTTGACAATCTTTACATAATATCAAAGTTCATTCCATAGAGGCACCTATTGCAGGCACAAAATCACAAACTTTACGTCATTGGTCTTTTTTGATATCACAATTAGACATACTACTTAGTATTTAGAATACTAACAATAAAGACAAATTTTTTGTACAATTTGTTTCTATTAACAATGAAGTTTTATATTCTTCAAATCATCAACCGAATGAACTTTGAATGTGGATGAAGTTTTTATGACTTCAAATCAGTTTCAAATTCAAACGGAGTAGAAAATCAAAAGTACAATAATGACTTATTAGGTGAAGTTTTCATATTCTTCAAAACAATTGAATAATCTCAAAAATTCAGACACAATCAAATTTCACATGAAGTACAAAACTACAAAAGTTTTTAATCTCAGAAAATCAGACACAATCAAATTTCACACAGAGTACAAAACTACAAAAGTTTTTTTTTAGTCTCCAAACAGAATAAAACATATTCTTAGATTATCACATAGATATGCTTTTCTTTTCAAATAATCTTCCAACTAAAACATTTTGACATAATATCAAACTATCTCATTCTGCAAACTAAAGAACTTTAAAGGCAACACTATTTGCCAAGGAAAATTCATTCAAAAAACATATGATTTGCAGATCTTTTTTTTCCAAAGATACACATGATAAATATCAAAAGAGTTAACTTTTAGAAACTATTTTCCTCCTTAGATAAATAATAAGAAGGTGACCTGGTGTAATCTTTAATCTTCTACTTCCATGATTTGTTTCTCTCAATCAGTAGAATACAAGAAATACCAACAGTATAATAGTAATTTCCTTAAGATTGTTGTTGATCCTATATTCCTAAGATACTTAGGAAAAAAACTTTGGAGAACTTGGGAAGAAGCAACAAAGTTTAAAGAGTATTTTCAAAACTAGAAAATTAAAATTAGTAGAGAAAATAGAATCAGAACAGATTAAAATAATATACAAAATATTTTTCTCAAAAAAGAAAATCGAGCCCACTGAATGCACAGTGTCCCTTTAAGGAAATTATTCCCCTCAAGTACCCGAGGTTAATGGAATATATCCTCCCAGGGTAGAACAATCTTACTCACCGGTGTATCGGTACCTAAAACCACGGTGTCAGCGAACCACTCAACGACAGTAAAGTACGCTTAGAATACTAGATTTAGTAGTAGAAGAAGAAGTCTTAGAAAAATTCGTTCTTTCATTGTTAAAAAATAAGAGGAAATCCTCTATTTATAGACAACAAAGGATAGTGCGAACAAATGTTTATTGTGCCTTATCAGAGAGGTCACAACCCTGTGAAATGCTACAACCCTTCGGAAATGTGTTAAGAAGTCCCACATCGGTAGAGGGATGGGAATTTGGTCTCCTTATATGGACTTGGACAAACCTCCCCTCATGAGCTAGCTTTTGAGGTTGAGTTAGGTCCATGTGCCATATCTTTATATGGTATCAGAGCCAGGCCCATCCCAATTTGTTGTTCACCGATGTTGGGCCCCCATTTAGAAGTGTTCACGCTCCAGTTGAGGTCTGGGCGTGCGGGGGAGTGTTAAGAAGTCCCACATCGGTAGAGGGATGGGAATTTGGTCTCCTTATATGGACTTGGACAAACCTCCCCTCATGAGCTAGCTTTTGAGGTTGAGTTAGGTCCATGTGCCATATCTTTATAAAATGTCACAACCTTTCATAAAAGTCACAACTTTTCATAAAAGTCACAACTCTTCAGAAAAGTCGCAACTTTTCATTAAAGTCACAACTCTTCATAAAAGTCACAACTCTTCATTTTTCATTCACACCTTTTAAAACCCAACAAACAATAAATTGTACTATGCGGAGCAATGCAGATTAAAATTCTTACAGGTTTGCCCCACAATCACCTCGTTTGCTATTCCTAGAGGAAAGAGAAATGTTTGGGTTGGGGGAGGGGAATCATGGTTTTAACTCAGTAGGATTATTCAATAAAAATTCAACAAAATAAATTTGTTAGGACTTTTATATTTTTTGAGTTTCAATTTAAGTGTCATACTTTTCTTTTTGACCTGTCTCAAAAAGAGTGTTTCTTTCTATATTCAGTAAATTTTTAAATTCTTAATTTCTATCTTGCATGTTTAAGACTATAAAATTTGAAAAATTACACATATCTTTAATTTAACATCATAAAATTTAAAAATCTTCTTTTATTTTTTAAGCATCGTGCTCAAGTAAATTAGGACTCTTAAATTAGAAAAAAAAATCATTTGGATTAACTAAAAAAATAATGTGGAATCATTTGGATTATATACCTTATTTTAATATTATTATTATACATAATACACCATAATATTAACATTACGAAATATTAGCACAGCCTCAAGACCAAACAAAGTCATCCTCAGCTTCTGTAAGATCTCTGAACATCATTTGTATGCACCACATCTGCAAAGCAAAACAAAGAACCACAAAATGGTTTTAAGAAAGATAAATGTTTCTATCTTTAATTACGGTCGTTTGGTAGTTGATTTGGAAATGAATTATGTAAGTATTAAATTTTGAATAAGTAATATCATGTTTGTTAGTTGGTTAAGAGATAAGTTATTCATGTATAAAATTAATATGGCGTTTGGTTTACAATTTAGAAATTCACATAACTAATACATGTATAGATCAATATGAGGGAATCTATATATTAATTTATGCAAGATAAAAGATGAAATAAGTAATACATAAATAAGTAATCATGCATAAAATAATATATAAATTCAATTATAACTAAATTTTTTTATAAAAAAAACCAAAATTGTCTTCTTCTTCTTTTTTCTCTCTTTTCCAAAAAGTAAGACTTTAATTTTCACCCAACAAGAAGACAAAGACTTTCATCCAACAAGAAGATAAAAGACTATTCATTATTTCTCAATTCAATAATTGAAGCAAGAGGGGAAGGGTTCTTAATTAGGGGTGAAGAAAGGGGGAGGGGGGGGGGGGACTCAAAAATAGTGCTAAAAGGGATCTACCATATCATAAATATATTTACTCTACATTATTAAAAAGTCTTTTTTTTTTTTAAAAAAAAAAAAATCATTCTTGAAAATGTTATTGCTGAATTTTGAATTTAACAGAATTGGATTTCTTATTTGAATGATAACTTTACATTCTGGTAAATCTTGGCTCTTTCTTTCTTATCATTTTTTTCTGTTTACGTTTTCTTTTCGTGAATTAGCACTTCATTTTTTTTTCACATTTTATTAGGGCATGTTTGGAAAGTCACCCTGGTAATTGGATTTGGTGTAATGGATTAAATTACATTGATTGGCATTTTGGTTGACCATTTAATAACTTGTTTAATTGGAAGGGGATAATTACACTCTCCAATTCACAGGGGAGACTGTGAATTGCTGGTAATTACATGATGTAATTACAAATTGATTACTTTTTAATTTCTTCCTTTTATTTCTATTTTTCTTTTTTTCGTTTTGATTTATTTTTTATTTTTTATTTTTTCTATTTTAAATTCTTTTTTATTTTTATAATTCTAATGAATCTAAAAATATATTATTATTTTTTATATTATTTATATTTCATTTCCTTCTCATTCTCAATCTTTACTTCATGTGATTCCATGCAATTTTTTGTATTATCTAAAATTTTATTATTATTTTTTCATTAACATAATTTTGTTAGTATTCTAGTTTTTAAATTAAAGTAGAATTCATTGTTGAATAAGGGTATGGACTTACGTTGAAATTTGACATAAGAGTATTGTATTAACTTGGATTTAGAACTTATGTAATATTTTCAATTTCATTTGTTTTAGGAGTATTGACTTGATATTTTACATTGCAAGCAATTTTTTTTAGTTAGACTTAATAGATTATCTTTTTGTTAAATGTTTTTATAATTTTATGACATTATATATATATAAAAAAAAATATTAACCGTTTTGTCAAACATGCATTTCATGATGTTCATAAAAATTTTGTACTTTTTGTTTTTATGATTAATTCAAATAAAATATACTAATTTGAAAAATATAAATCAATTATTTATAATATTAGTTAAGAACATATGTTTATTAATTATTATTTTCAAAAGACAATATATATCTTAAATATTTAATTTAATATCATTTATAAATGCCCTTATTTGTCTAATATAATTTTTAATTTTAGATAATTATTTTTTATTTTTAAAATTCAATATAATACAACCAAACAGTACACTTGTAATTATATTGTCACAAACAAACATGTCATCTTAATTATTAGGTTGTATAATTAATAGGCTTATAATTGCTACCTTTGTAATTACGTCAATTCCAATTACCAGGTGGCTTTCCAAACAGACCCTTATAGTGTATTAGTGCTACATTTTCCCCCTTAATTGCTAGAAGATGATATACATTTTCTACTTTCTAAATTTTTCCGGAGATAAAGATATGCGAAGATATTAATTGAGAGAACATGTTCTCTGCAATTGTAGGTCATTCATTACCACGTTTGTCTTGTTTTGTATAGTTGACAGCCGTAGAAAAGAAAAATCCAACATCATTTTTAAAATTACTTTCTCTTCTCATAAAATGAAATTAATACAAATCATTTCCTTACACATTATAGAATTTGAGAATAGAAAGAGTAAACATTAGCAATTCTAGTACAACATGTATTTTTTTTGGAAATAGTAATAGGTGTTTGAAATAAGGGAAAAATGACCCAAATATGCCATCGAACTATTAAAAATGGGTCATCTACGTCATTCGTTAAAAAATTGGCTCATCCATGACATTCCCTTATAAAAATGATTCATTAGTGCCATTATTTTTTAACAGAAAATATATCTAGTTTTGCAAACATATGTGACACATGGCCTCTTATTAGAGGTCCACGTCACCTAATTAAAAAAAAAACTCAATATTTAATTAAATCAAAATTAAAATTGAATCCAAAGCGTTTGACAAGACTTTAGAATGGTTAAAAAACAAGAATGTGGAAGTGAAATTGATGCAATCTGAACAACTCAGGTGGAATTCGATTTTGACCATTATTTTCAAATTAGTAATAGTGTGGGAAGAAAGACTTGCTCCAAATTGTTTTTTTTTTCTTTTTTTTTTTTTAATTTGAGTTTCTCGACCCTTTGACTTAGGATTAGTGAGTTCTATTTCTCTATGTGGGGGGCCATTTTAATTCCATCTCGTCTTTGATTTTTCCTTGCCATGTAGTTAAAGCTAGAAGAGAGCAACATTGGCCAGACAATGTTTGGTTAATTGATCACATTTTATTCCTGAAATGACTTCGATTGGTATTAGTCTGAATAAGAAAAAATCATGGGCTGCATCGTTAGAGCATATGTGAAGGGTGGTGATTTCTTTTAGTTTTGTTGCAATTGAGAAACTACAACCGAGGGTCTATCAAAAACAACCTTGCTATCTTCCCTTGACCCCATTAGTGGGATTACACTGGATATGTTGTTGCAAGAGGTAAGATCAGCGTACAGTCGATTTAAAAGGTATCTTGAATCCTTTTGATATTATAGCAGTAGCCAGAGGACTTGAAGCAGCTAACTAGTACTTGAATTTTTCGATTCTATTATTCATCTGAATTCTTGGATCGGAGTAATGTATGCGTAAACTCTACCTTCTCATCAATACTTTTGATGAGTGGAGGAAAAGAAAGAAAATTTGCAATATACGAGTCTCGATCATCGCCTAAGATTATCGTTTCGTTAGGAAGACAAGATAACAGTAGCTCAATTTTCATTCACGATGATCATTGCATTAGTCCCTGGGATGATCAAGTCAAAGGATTTATATATTGGGAAAACGAGTTCAAAGTGGATCCCAACAAAATAATAAACAACAACCCAATCACTCTCCTCAACTAAAGCCAACCTAAAGAGTTCAAGTTCAAGAAGGGATATTTCCAGACAAAAGAGGCTTGCACTGGAAACATGAAATAGTATCAGCGGTACAATGTTTTTAATCGCCCTTCTTTGATAGCCCCATTTCAAAGACTTGCCTATAATAGCAGACCCGAGTTCATTGTGGACGACATAATAGCTTTAGCCCCATTTCAAAGACTTTACCTATAATCGCATCATTGTATATAGTGTATTAGTGCTACATTTTACCCATTTATTGCAAGAAGATGATATACATTTTTTACTTTCTAAATTTTCCTCGAGATAAAGATATGCGAAGATAGTGATAGAGAGAACATGTTCTCTGTAGCATCATTTTTAAAATTCTTTTCTCTTCTCATAAAATGAAATTAATAGTCCTAAGAATAGGTCAAGTCATCGAGCGTCGATCACGACCTATTTGAGATTTGGGATCACATTTTGCCCGATGACATAAAAAAAAAAGCATTTTCTTAAATATTACATAGTTTGAGAATCGGAAGAGTAAACATTAGCAATTCTAGTACAACATGTATTTTTTGGAAATAGTAATAAGTGTTTGAAATAAGGGGAAAATCTCAAATATGTTATCGAACTATTAAAAATGGATTATCTATGTCATTCGTTAAAAATTTGGCTCATCCATGACACGCCGTTATAAAAATGATCATTCGTGCCATTATTTTTTAACAGAAAATATATCTAGTTTTGCAAACATTTGTTACACGTGGCCTCTTATTAGAGGTCCACATCACCTAATTAAAAAAAACTCAATATTTAATTAAATCAAAATTAAAATTGGATCCAAAGCCTCTGACAAGACTTTAGAATGGTTAAAAAACAAGAATGTGGAAGTGAAATTGATGCAATCTGAACAACTCGGGTGGAAATAGAACATATTTCACCCAGAGTCTATCGAAAATGACCTCTCTAGTCTCTACCTTCTTAAGGTAGGGGTAAGGTCTGCATAAACTCTACCCTCCCCAAGCTCCACTTGTGAGACTATACTGTGTAATGTTGTTATTATTCAATTGAATTCTAATGCTTCGTCGCTACCAGGAACCTAAACAAGGATATTCGGCTTAAAAACATGCTATAGTAGCCGCAAAGAACTTGAAACTGTTGATGAGCGTAGGAAAAGAAAGCAAACTTTCATCAGCTTACGAGCCTCAATCATCACCTAAGATTATTGTTTCGTTAGGAAGACAAGATGCAGTGGCTCAATTTTCGTTCACAACGAGCATTGGATTAGTCCCCGGGATGATCAAGTCTAAGGATTTATACGTTGGGAAAACGAGGAAGAAAATGGAGCTTCAAGCTAAGTAAGATATATTGTTTCATTCATGAAATTTAAGATCATTTTGAGTGAGAGAAAATGAATCACTGAGTTTTGGATGAAAATTGTAACTTTGTCCTGCTTTTAGTTAACTAACAATGCTAAGAATATTGACAATAGATCCTGAAAAGATTCTCTTGATTTCGCAACTGTGTGAAGTAATGTAGCTTTAATTTTTTTTAAGCAGTTCAACCTTCCAGAAAAATTTCTAGCTCTGACACTGACATTGATATCTGGTTGTGAATCCATGTAATCATACGATCATCGTTCATCCTGAATCAACCAAATTATCAAAATAACATGAATTTTATACACTACACAATTAAGTCACAGAACTATTGTTTGTCACATTAAAGTAACTGACTGTATCCACTATAACAATAAAATCACCCCAGCATCAAAACAGAGACATGATTTTCACCAGAACTTTGTGAGCTTATAAATTTGTAAATATCCTCAACATATTTCACAATAGCCAAGTGTCAATATTATCAATCTATATTTTTAGTTTGTCGAAGAGTCAAGAAGTAGCCTGAAACATAATTGATCAATTACACTATATACTGATGTTGCTTTATTTTTCTACCATTCAAGAGGATCTCTTCAATGGTTTTAATATCTTCGTTAGCGGTATAACACTTAAGATGCATTCAATAATCAAATTATTGTTAAGATGCATTCACAGTTCAAAGGAGAGAACCATGCTCACCCAGAAAACTTCAGGAATCAGGACTGCTGCAACTTGGAAGCATCGAAAAATTAAACTGTAAAATCCATTCATAAAACAAATTAGAAATCGGAAAAGTATCACAAACAGAAATCGTGTAAAATAATAAAATCAACATGCTTTTAGAGAAATATTTTATGATTGAATTGAAGAAAGTGAATTAAACAAAGAAGAGCCAAGTCTGTAACATCTAATTGACTCGGACACACTTTATCCCTGTTATAAGATAAAATTTTTATAAATGTGTAAATGAAGCATCACAATTAGGAGCTGTGAAAGCAGACACTAATATTTATATCAAAGTTCTCAACGGTGGTCCTTATCAAAATTAATACCTCAGGCAAAGTTCTCAACGGTGATCCATATCAAAATTAATACCATTGAAGCAACAATAAATTTATCTTCGTATGACTTATAGATCACAAATTCGAGCTGTGAAAGCAGACACTAATAATTATATTAGGTTAAGTTTTCTACATCACATTCCTTGAAGTGCAACTTTTTCCTAAACCATACTAATACATAATATTTTGTCAAAAAACATTATAAGGAGAAATAAATGAAAAACAATGCAATACTCCTATCTTACATTGTAAAATATTATCCACCAGTCTATAAGAAACTTTCCAGTTGAATTATCAATATATAAAATTAAACTTGCAAGATATAACAAAAACTCTCATTGGATTTTTTAAAAATACATTAACTAATACTCTTTTTACATAAAGTAGAGTAACTTATCAAAAATACAATGTTTGGATAGATTGTATTGTTCTGCATCATGACATAATGTTACACATCAACATTTTGAATGATAAACCAACAAGAAAAGTAGGCTATGGGGTAGAGCTACTTTGAAAAGACAGGGTAAATGATAAAATAAAATGATTAAATAATAAATAAAGATACAATAAGAAGAAATTATTAAGGTAATGACGCGGTCACACCAAATCATCAGTTTTTACATTTTCGTTATCTAACGATGAATTTAAACGATATGATACAATGGAATTTAAGTAACAATCAAAACAAACATTGTATCTAAACCATCAATACAATACAACGGGTAACAACCATCCAAACAAGATGCTAATGGCCGCGTATCAAATTCAAATGTGATAAGTAAAAGTGAACGGAGGAAGAAACTACCATTATTAATAGCGAATGCCAGTAATTCATAACATTTAATAACGCCAGTAAAAAATGACAACATAGCCATAGAAATGCATTCAAATATCACATTGAGTGTAAATGTTACCAGCCAGAGGATCACATGGGTTTGCCTACCATTAAAAAAGTGTTAGACAATAATACCCATGAAAACATATTTTTTTACCAAAGTTTTACTTATTAAATAGAATAGATTGTAGAAAAAAAATTACTTGTAGCACTAGTATTAGCCCTATACTCTCCATTGACAGGTAAGTCAATATTTTTTATCTTTGAAAATATGGGGTTTTGATTTTTGATCTTGATTGTTTACTTTAATGTTGCTGCATAACAATGTTTAGATTCAAGTGATTCTTTCCATCTATTCAAGCCTCCGTAGACAGAGTTAGTTGATATCTATGTTAGTATGAGGTAGCACATACATGTTGGAATTAGTTGACATAGCACATGCCTTATTCGATTGATTTTACTATCTATTGTTTCTTGTATCTAGCTCGATTATTCTATTATTTTGTTATAGTTTATGTTTTGTTACTATATGTTGTTTTTCTTATTATCTGTTGTTTCTTGTACTTCTCTTTTTCGGAACTACACCCTCGAGGTTGTTATTTCAAACTATTGGACTATTAGTCTATACGTACCTCTTTCTTCCTATCGCGTTAGTTCGTTTGAAATAGTGTTTTTATTTCTTCTCCCAACAGGATTCTAAAGGAGAAAAGGTTAGAGACAATGGACTTAAGTGATGGGAGATGTTTGTAAGCATGCAGTGGTTACAGGAGCAAACAAGGGAATTGGCTTCGAGACTGTTAAGCAGCTCGCGAATTCAGGAGTAATGGTTGTCTTAACAGCCAGAGACGACAAGAGAGGAACTGAAGCAACATCCTTGCTGAATGAACAAGGATTTTCGAATGTTGTCTTTCATCAGCTGGATGTTCAAGATGCTCAGAGCATTGAGTCCTTAGCAAAGTTCATACAAACACAATATGGGAGGCTTGATATTCTGGTAAGAGTATGAATCTATGTATTGCTCCTCATTCGATCTCGAGGCAAATATTGGACAGTTGCTGAATAAATTTCTGCAGGTAAATAATGCTGGAACTTCTGGAGTGGTACCTGATGAAGATGTCCTAAGGGCCATGAACATAGATCTTGTAGACTGGGTAAGATTATTTGCTCAGTGCTTAGGTCTTGATTTATTATGCGATTCATTTTCATATCGGATTGTGGGACTACAGTGGGTATGTTGTTGATCATCTCATATCTAATTGAAAATTTTGGTCTTCAAGCTTTGAGGTAGGCGATAGTCCTCGCGTGTGATCTGATCTTGCTCTGAATAAATATTAGAGGGATAGTTTTTATGTTGTAACCCATAAGGACGAGATAGAAAAAACCTACATGAGGGCATTGGTGGAGCCAGGATTTTACTCAAGGGGAATCAAAATATAAAGAAGAAAACATACGACAAAACCAAGGGGATTTGACAAGAGAGTATTGACCATTGCATGATCAGAGTAATCTCAATTCTCATCCCAAGTCGCTACACCTCCGAGCCTCTCTAGTCTCTCATATTTTCTTGTTTGTTCTCATCATTATTTTTGATTGAGTACTTATTAGGCATAGTACCTAAAAAACATCCAAAGTTGGCCTCAATCGGCAAGTAAGTACTCCAACTTTGAGTATGTACATTTAGACACGTCAACTTGTCTCCACTGTGTCAGTTGAACACTCCAACTTACAAAATGATCATCTAGACATCTCCAAAATTTATGTGACACGTCAGCGTCCAGTGTCTACAAGACATAGTGGGGACGAGTTGAAGTGTTTAGTTGTTAGTTGAGACCAAGTTGATATGTCTTAAGAGTGCTTACTTGCCAATTGATGCCAAGTTTTTGAGTGATTGTTAATATAGCCAACTCTAACATGTTTGAAAATGAGGCGTAATTGTTGTTATTGTTTATTATTGTAAACAGTTGTTACCAGGGAAAACTTTCGATGCCATTCTAATCGCGATGAAAACAACGTACGAGAGTGCCAAATTATGCTTGGACACTAACTACTATGGTGTAAAGAATGTTACTGAAGCTCTTCTTCCACTGCTGCAAAATTCCCCTTCACCAAGGATTGTTAATGTCTCCTCCCGTAAAGGAGCTTTAAATGTAAGTAAGATGATCATTCTCGTTGTTTCTGAACATTTCATATTTCTTGTTGATTTATTTCTCTCACACAGCGAATGCCAAACTAGGAGAGGAGAAAGGAGCTCGGAGATATTGAAAACCTGACAGAAGATAAAGTCGATGAGATTCTGCATAAATTTTTGTATGATCTGAAACAAGACTCTCTCGAGGTGAACGGTTGGCAGATGATGCTACCAGCATATAGCATATCAAAAGTATCACTCCATGCTTACATTCAAATTCTTAGGTACCCGAAAATATGCATCAATTGTGTCCATCCTGGATCCGTCAACACGGATATATCCTGGCATAGAGGACCAATGCCTGTCGAGGAAGGAGCTGAAGGACCTGTTATGCTATCTCTTTTGCCTGATGGAGGACTACTGGTTGCTACTTTGATCGTACAGTAGTCACCGAGTTCTAGTTATAACAATAAGTATGCTCCAGTCTCAAACAAGTTTTAGATCAAGTTGTGAAATAAGACTATTTCTTTCAGTGTCTCTTGGTATTTGGTTGAATTTCTGAGCTTTTGGTTGTATTAGTAATTGAAATGATGAGGGAAGCAAAGGACAAAATTGTTCCTTTTTTATTTTTCCATATCAATGGACTCTTGTTTTAGAATGAAAGAGGGGTAACATGGTATCTGTATTGAATTACCTTTGTGATATTATGGCATTTGGTATGCATTTTTAAATGTTTTGGTATTCGATAGGCGATTTGTCCTCATGTGAGGTCTGATCTTTCTCAGAATTAGTTTTAGAGGTTTTTTTTTATGTTGTATACCCATAAGTACGAGATAGAACAAGCCTCATGAGGGCAATGGCGGAGCCAAAATTTTTCTAGAGGGGAGTCAAAGTATAAAGAAGAAAATATACGAAAAAACCAAAGGGATTTGACCCTGGTGTATAAAGAAGCGACCCTTTAGACCATTGTGACACATTTTAAAGTTGTGCGTGCCTAGTTCAAAGTGAACCATACAAGCTATTGCATCCATAGTCCTGATGCTCAATCCAACATGTGAATAAATACCACATAAAGATTTAACAACTTCCCCTTCTTGATTTGAGCAGAGAGACCTTCGAAACTTTTCACTTCCCAAATAATTGTTGAACCTTGTCAAAATCCTAACAATGAAAAAATAATATCTTTCCTTATAATAATGTACAATATGTCTCTTATGTGTTACATTAAACAATTTTTTTCATATGTACCTTTGGGTTTCATTAGAGCTGGATGTTCCATTTGCAGCGTGTCATGCTTCATCTCAAAAAAGCCAAAGTAAACGGCTGTACGACTTGGAAATCACAACCTCTTTACTGAAAGCAATTAAAAAGACATGTTAGAATTCTTAGCCAATCCACGTATTACAATTACATACCAGCGCACGTCTCACTATATACAGCCGCACATGAATGATTCCTCTAGACAAGTAATGAAATATCATGGTTTTATTAGACTACAAAAAGTGATTCCTAAACTTACTACCTAGTGAAGAAGTTTCTAATTCAATACGTCAAACATGGCTCACAAGCAACATTTTTAAGAACAAAAAACTGTGAAGGGAGCCAAGCTGCCAGCTCATCTTGATTAATAAAGAACTGAAGGCTTCTCAATTGTTAAACCTCTAGCATACATCATGTTATGGCACAATTAAATATGTCGAAACGTTGAAGGATAGTGTAAACACAGTGTATCCTGCTTAGATTTATTTAAAAGATTTTCTCTAGTGACAACAGATCTTCATTTTACAGTTAAGCCAAGTTTCATTCTTGACATGGGATGTTTGATGCTCACAAGAACTAAAAAGTTTCGATTAAACATGGTTGCACAAAGTTTAGGTACATAACTAAGAGATAAGTGGCTAAGTTATCTCTTAATTGTGCACAATGACAACGGATTAACCATGATAACTAAGAGATAAGTCTCTAAAATTGTGATAACATAAAAAGTTTAGGTACCAAAATGGTCATTACAACATAAACGGATTATAAGCTGAAGTGAAATCCTAAAAACTAGTCAAGCAATGAGGCAAATATATGACTCAATTTCACTAGTGACAAGATAGATGAGAGAAATCGCGCAATAATTTACCATAAACTGACAAGGCACTCTCGTGTGTCGAGACATTTTTCAAAAATTGCATGTGCTTTATGAACCTGATTTCAATCTCCAATCTGGAAGCAGAGGGACAAGAAGAGTTGATTTTTCGTCCTTTGAGGATCGAATGTTTGTATCTCAGTGTATAATACTCAGTCAAGGGAATAAATCTTGAATGTCAAGGATATCAGCTAGGACACCAGCTGCTGTGGTATCATTCCCTGCTCCAGCACCTTGGATAACCAAAGGTTGTTTCTCGTAACAACGGCTGTATATCTCCACCTGTAGACAAACAAAACAAATTACAGACGTTCAATCATCATAGTCATTCTTCGACAAAAGCAAGTCATTAATCTTATACAAGGGATACATTTTACGATTAATGTAGAATCAAAGACCTTAACTGCACAAAGTTTTGCAGGACAACACCAGATGATGCATAAAGAATAAAGACAAAGTAAGGCGTTAGCCTAGGCATGGGTAAAAGATAACCTTGAATTCACTATTGTGTTATCTAACCTTGAATTCATCCCGAGCAGGATATATACTTCCAGACTTTCTGCTAGCTCTGAGGTGTCACTCGAAGTTGAGTAATAAACATAATTTGAAGGAAACTTCATAATCTTCAAAGTTCTCTGACTATCAAAACCAAAAAACTGATGTAATATTCTGGATATTTGAATATCAAAACAAAAAAAAACAACTGATGTAATTATGCAGTGGCATCAAACTTGACATCAATGTGGTACAACATGGTGTAAAATAATGGAAGCAGGCATTTAAACTTGACAGGCTTGATGTAACTCTTATTAAGGTGTTGGCTACCTGATTGAGAAAGTGAGGTTGCATTTCTTGGACCCTTTATCTCCAAAGTTGATAACATATATTAAGCAATCAACTTTCTTGTGCAAATCTCGATTCCTACCTATACTAGATTTCTTTTACAAATATAAAGATTTCATCTTGATCTAAAGATATTTTGTGGACTTCACAGAAGCAATAGATGGTATACACTGGTCAAAAAGAATTAACGAACAATCAAAAGATACTAAGGAAATAGAATAACTTACATCTATCGGAAAAGCACTTGTTTTAATCATTACATGTTTTCCCAATCAACATTTATGATTTGAGCAATAGACGTTCCACACTGCTCAGAAAGATTTAAAAAAAGTAAAAGAATTGACAAAAGAGCAAAGGGATGTAAACAAAAATAGAAAGCTTGTGAGGAAAAAGAAAAACTTACATTTGTGAGAGCACCATTCGTTTTAATCATTAAAGGCATTCCTCATCGATCTCTATGGTGGAGATATGAACAATTTCTGGCCAGTATTCCCCCTTGTCAAATTCTAGTAGTGGTGTGAGCAATGGGCATTTGCAAATATCTAGTTTAGAGAGGGAAGAGGGCATCCCTTTTACTGGAAGGGATTGGAGATTAGGGCAATTACTGATGGTCAGGTGAGAGAGGGAGGAGGGCAGTGCTGATTCAGAAAGTGATTGGAGATTAGGGCAATTACTGATGGTCAGGTGAGAGAGGGAGGAGGGCAGTGCTGATTCAGAAAGTGATTGGAGATTAGGGCAATCATAGATGGTCAGGTGAGAGAGGGAGGAGGGCAGTGCTGATTCAGAAAGTGATTGGAGATTAGGGCAATTACTGATGGTCAGGTGAGAGAGGGAGGAGGGCAGTGCTGATTCAGAAAGTGATTGGAGATTAGGGCAATGGGAGATCTCCAGCTGAGAGAGGGAGGGCAGTGCTGATTCAGAAAGTGATTGGAGATTAGGGAAATTCCTGATGTGTAGACTTTGAAGCGAAGTGAGGTGCAAAAACTGGCCTTGTTCCAGCATTGACTCAATAAATAGATATTGAAGAGAGGTGAGGCTTTTGAGAACTTGGCTGCTTAATGTTTTCAGATTGGATACCTCAAGACTTTGAATAGAGGAAGGCAACTCCCAATGTTCAATCTCTTCGTCACTCCCATCATGTCTGATCACTAACTCTGTGAGTCTCTGTAAATGCCACTCCTTTCGGCCGTTCACCAGTTTCTTGCAATTGCTGATTTGAAGGACTTGTAAATTGCAGGGCAATCCTCCTTCAGGAAAGGACTCTATTTCTGGACAATCATACAGATACAGTTGCTTAAGAGATGGAAGGAGTTCCTGCATACGTTCTGGCAGCCACTTCAGCTTCCAACAGTTCATAATACCACAATATGTCACTGACGTCATCTGGGTCCCCCCACATGCCACCGAAAGTTTTTCAACATTCTCACAACTCCGAATAAAGAGAGTTTCAGAGGCAGTAGGAATCAATAACCTAGTAAGATTGTGACAACATTCTACACTCAAAAAGCGTGCTCTTGGGAGCAACTCAGGTGATATATCATCTATACAATCACATTCTTCCACTCTCAAATAATCCAGAAACATCTCACCAACTGGCGCCTCCAATTTCAGTTTCCGGCAACCAAATATCCTTATTCTCTTCAAGGTACTGGGCAGTATGCTAAAAGGAATGGAGGTAAGAGAGTAACAATCACTAATATCTAATTCCTCAATCTGCTTCATTACCTCAAGTTGGGATCTAAACAGTTGAGCATCATCAAAAACAACTCCAACCTTCGAAGAACCACCAACTTCAAACCTTTTTAAACTTGAAAGTTGGATGGGTGTCTCCAAACTGAGTTCAGGGCAATTTTTAATCAAAAGGTTCTCAAGTACAGGGAACTCTCCAATTCCTAGTCCGTGCCATTGCTTCCACTCCGTCATATCTTCAAATTCAAGCTTCTCAAGACAGTTAAAAGGCTTTTTGGAGGACCAACTCCCATAGAATTCTTCCGTCACCTCAGTTATTCCATGCATCCCTCTAATGGAAAGGAATTTCAAACAAGGGAGTTGTCCTAGTGCTGGCAAGGAATAACAGTCCTTGCAGTTTCTAAGAGACAATTCTACTAGCTTAAGAAATGAAAGATCAGCTAGCCAATTTGGAAATTTTGTCCCTCTATATCTGGTGATTTCGAGTTGTTTTATGTTTGTGTGTGGGTGTAACTCCTCAAGTATGTCTCTTTCAGTTTGTGAATTGTCGGCACTACTACTTTCACTCCACTCCAATGATAACTTGTCAACATGATTCTTCTCCCTCATCTTTGCCTTCACAGCTTCCCTTCTATCAACTAAATTTTGCAACTCTTGAATTGATACAGATCCATACAAGTTCTCTACTTCACCCAAATCTTCCATTCTCAAACCACCTACAAGAAACTTGGCTCCCACTAGCACTTGGAGGCTTTTCAAATTGCTCAGATGTAGCCGCATCTTCAACCGACTAGTGTTGCTTATGTCAAGATGACGCAAGTTAATCAACTTCTCCATCTGCAGCGGTAGCTCCTCAAGATAAATACAAGATGACAGGAGAAGTGTCTCCAAGTTATACAATGCACATGTGGAATCTGGCAACTTCTTAATCCGTGTCCTAGAAAGGTCCAAAAATCTGAGGAGCTTTAATTTGATAAACAAGTCATTTGGCAACTCAACAAAATCATAGCATGACAATGATAATGCCCTTAAGGATGTTAGTCTTGGCAATATGTTATGCAACACCCTCTTGCTTAGCTTTATTTGGTAATAATGGAACTGGATATTGATGGGAAGTAATGTCCTTAGCTGCTCTGATTTAAAGAGTGATTTCAATTTCTCAAACTCACGAGCTTCTCCTATTGAATAGGACATGTGCCGACATTGTTCCAGCATGTGCGATCCTTTGTTCTCTTCCAACCTTATACAAAGATTTGAAGATGCAATTTGGGCCAAATCATTGACAAGGTCATGCATTGAGAATTTCTCTACGTCTCTTTCAGAAGGCTCTGAGACCATTTCGAACAGTGATCTTGATCTTAACTCGAGAAAGTATCGGTTACCTGAATGCAACTGTTTGACAAGACCATTAGCAATCCACAGGTGAATAACTTGGTCTTTGCAAAATTGATAATCTTTGGGATATATTGCACAATAAGCAAAACATTGCTTCAAATGTGTAGGAAGATCATTGTAGCTCAACATTAACGCTGGTAATATACCATTCGAACAACTTGGAAGCTCCCATATTTCACTTCTTAAAATGTCTCTCCACTCATCCACCTCTGATTTGCCGCGTAAAATACCAGCAAGTGCCTTTAGAGCTAAAGGCAACCCTTTGCACTTGTCTGCAATTTGTTTTCCAACCTCTTCAAATTCGGGATGTTCCTCAGGATCCCTATTTTCTAGTGAATGTCGTTTGAATAAAGCCCAAGAGTCTTCACTAGACAGAATTCCCATGTAGATTGCCCCACGACCCATCATCAAGGCAACACTCTCTTTACGTGACGTCACAATGATCTTACTTCCTATATCTCCTTGTACAAAAAGATTTCTCAAGTCATCCCACTCAGGATAGTTATCATTCCACACGTCATCAAGGACAACAAGAAACCTTTTTCCATTCAGCCTTTCCTTCAATTTGACTTGGAGCTGATTAAGATTGTCATCAACCTTTAAGTCAGTTGTGCCAATTTCTTGAAGTAACCCTTTTGTTATTCTGAAAGCATCATATGCCTCAGAAACACAAAACCAAGCTTTCAAAACAAAATGTTTCTGCACTCTCTCATCATTGTAAACCGCTTTAGCAAGTGTTGTCTTACCCACGCCGCCCATTCCAACAATAGGAACTACAGCCATATTTTTTCCATTTGCATCTTCAGACAATAAACGGCCAATCAAATTCTCTATTTCATTCTGCCTTCCAAAGATATCAGAATCATCAACCAAAGAAGTTGAAGGTGTTCTAGTTTCTTGTTTAGTCGAACCAAAATGTTCCTTGAAGCCAAGGCGACCAATTTGCTTTTCCAACACCTCCAATTTTTTAATAGTGTCTTCCAACTTGTTTTTTATGTTAAGAAAGAAATCATCACTTACTTGCTGTTTGCTTGTTTCTGCAAGATTTTGATGCTGGCCTTCCACCTTGAGCCTCGAAGCTTCATAATTGACTTGTTCTATTAAGTTTTCAGCAGAGTCCACAGCACTCTGAAGCTTATTTAACCACTGGCTCACGTGTCGATTGGATGCTTGCTTATTCTCTGCATCACTTAGCACAATTTGAAGACCAAGCAAAATGTCCCCCAGCTTCTCAAAGAGCTGAACATCATCCGTGTGCTTCCGAAACATGTTGAGCAGATCACCCTGAGGAGCAAGCCTATCAAAGAGAACATTCAAAGCTGAAGAGAGAAATGCACCACCAACTACCTCCATTTCTGAAATCTGCAAGCAAAACAAGGAAACTCAAAATGATTTTAAGAAGATAAATGTTTCAAACTTAAATTACTAACAACTTTATTTTACCTGTTGAATGCTAAGAGCTAAGAGTGATATGTAATCAAGAATGATTTTTCTCTCTCTCTTTTGCTAGTGATCTTACTTTTAATTGGTACAACTGTGTTTTATCTACAGTCTGCAGCTCACAGCCATAGAAAAAAAGAGTAGCAAAAAAATTATGGAGTCTGCCAGTCTGGTTTCTTGACTGTTCATTACTTTTGCAATTCAATAATTGAAGCAAGAGAGGAAGGGCACCACAAAAAAATAGTAATTTAAAATTATATTAATTAAATCTAAATAGTTTTGAAATAATTTAAATTTAAATAAACTTTGAGTTCAAATGTAGTTCTAACTTCTTAACTTCTCTGATAAAATTTTTTACAATATAGTAAGGTAATTTGTGATTTAGACATTTCAAAAACTGTGAACAAAATAAGAGAATTTTAAAAAATAAAATAAAATATCAGTTGTAAAAAAAATTTAGATACTTATGTTGTATTATAAGAAGAATATCAATTATGTACATGTTTAATTTTATATTCTAAAATATAAAAATTTGATGTGTTTGTTGGTTTATTAAATTTTGGACAAATTTAAGAAGGGATGAATTTTTCATAACTATAAAAAATTTATATTAGGAGTTAATGCATTCGAACAACTAGAGTCTCTTATGTATTGAGAGAGTTGATATCTAATGGCATTAAAGGAATTGTAGTAATAGAATGATAAATTGTAATAAACAAAAAAAGAAAAAAGAAAAAAAAGGAAGAAAGGAAGAAAAGCAAATCTACGAAAAAAGAGGGGAAAATATAGTGAAAAAAATAAAATAGCAAGCATAATAAAGAGTAACAAACTGATCCTATTTTATTCCATTATTGTTATCTATAAAAAAATATTTGGATTGATCTAATTGATTCCAAATATTTCTCTGCATTCAAATATATAGATTGATTATAAAAAAAAAATGTGTTTGTATTTGGAAAATCAAGGTTCAAAGAGGAGTAATAAAGTGATCTTCTTTTAACAAATTGATATGATATTTGAATTTGAATTTAAATGAAATTGGAGTTGAATTGATTAAATTGAAACCAAATGATAATAAAAGCATTATAAGAATATGATGATAAATTTCATTTAACAAAAAAAATTATTGAACAATATCTCATTTTATGTATTGAGTGAATTGAAATCAAACGACAATGGAATAATTGCAAGAATATGATGGTAAATTTCAATAAACAAAAAAAAGGGACAAAATCTTAAAACTAAATTTACATATTAAAAAAAAAGAAAACTTCATATCTAATACCAATCATTTGCGAGAATTGGTGGTTCTATTTATCTATTTTATTTTCTTTAATAAAAAATTATTATTGAGTATGTTTTTATAAAAATAAAATAAGAATTAGATATTTATTAACTCAATATATTCTAATGCATTCCAATAAATAAAATAATGTCCGCGCATCGCGCATGTACGTATACTAGTTTCTTTAGCAACAAAACATTGTGATGGGATGATAATTATCTCTTTGGGCATAAGGTATACATATCATAGATGTCAGTTTTTCTATTGGTTTCCAATAGACCCTCGACTTGAAAACAAGTTTGAGAGAAGAACAAGAGTAAAAAATAATGAAGAAAGAAAAGTACCGACAGGAAAGTATTTTCATATTTAACAGACTGTTAAATTGCAGGACTACTTATATCATCGGCCAGGCAAGAAAGTAAGGAGGAAAGCTCCTTTAAACCGTCCAACATTCATACTGATGTAACAGAATCATGCTTCAATAGAAATATTCAATTTTGCAACCAATTGACAAACCTTAGTTATCCATGGTCATGTTATGGCACAATTAAATATGACCAAACATTGAAGGATAGTGTAAACACAATGTATCCTGCATAGATTTATTTAAAAGATTTTCTATAGTGACAACATATCTTCATTCTACAATGTATCATTGATGCTTACAAGAAGTAAAAACTTTCGATTAAACATGGTGGCACAAGCTACATATGATGTCTTTCGCATTTGAGATGTGAAATTAAAATGTGATAAGAGCATAAACCAATCAGAAATGAGAAACCAATCCAAACTGTCCATTCAGTAGAGAAGTGCAGCAGAACTTTCCTTTTACCAACTGAGCTAGAGCTGTAACAAGTATACATATATGTTCACTAATATTACATTAAGCTATCAATTTTGTGGAGCAAATTAATTTAATTCCTATCTATACTACATTTCGTTTTACAGTGTTGATGATTTCTCAGCTCAACAAGATATCAAAAAAGTAAAAGAATTGACAAAAAAGCATGAGTAAAACATTATTTTGAATTCATACCGAGAAGATATATACTTCCTTGACTTTCTGCTAGCTCTGAGGCGTCATTCGAGGTTGAGCAATAGACATAATTTGAAGGAACCTTTATAATCTTCAAAGTTGTCTGAATATCAAAACCAAAAAAACTGATGTAATAATGCAGTGGCATCAAATCAATGGCGTAAAATAATGGAAGCAGATATTTAAATTTGAAGCTTGATGTAACTCTTATCAAGGTGTTGGCTACCTGATTGAGAAAATGAGGTTGCATTTCTTGGACCCTTTTATCTCTGTAGAAGAGATAAAAAATGTGGAACAAGTTTCATGATGGGAAGTGATTGGAGATTCGTGGCTATAATATAAATCTTGCACTAACATCGTCTGCATCATTACAGGTTCTCCCAATCATCACAAACATTCCCCATCGATCTCTATGGTGGGAATTAGAGCAATATTTGGCCAGTATTCCCCCTTGTCAAATTCTAGCAGTGGTCTGAGCAATGGGCAGTTGGAAATAGATAGTTTAGAGAGGGAAGAGGGCATCCCTTTTACTAGAAGGGATTGGAGATTAGGGCAATGGGAGATCTCCATCTGAGAGAGGGAGGAGGGCAGTGCTGATTCAGAAAGTGATTGGAGATTAGGGCAGTTCCTGATGTGTAGACTTTGAAGCGAAGTGAGGTGCAAAAACTGTCCTTGTTCCAGCATTGACTCAATTTGAGGTAAATTACCCTCAATATATAGACATTGAAGAGAGGTGAGGCTTTTGAGAACTTGGCTGCTTAATGTTTTCAGATTGCCTATGCAAAGTGTTCGAATAGAGGAAGGCAACTCCCAATTCTCACCACCAACAATCTCTTCCTCACTCCCATCATGATTGATATTGATCACTAACACTTTGAGACAGGGGAGTCTCTGTAAAGGCCAATCCTTTAGGCCGTTCACCAGTTTCTTGCAATTGTTGATTTGAAGGAGTTGTAAATTGCAGGGCAATCCTCCTTCAGGAAATGACTCTATTTCTGGACAATGAGACAGTTCCAGTTTCTTAAGAGATGGAAGGAGTTCCTGCATACGTTCTGGCAGCCACTTCAGCATCCAACAGCACCAAATTTTCAGTGACGTCATCTGGGTCCCCCCACATGCCACCGAAAGTTTTTCAAGATTCACACAATTCGAAATATAGAGAGTTTCAGTGGCAGTAGGAATCAATAACCTAGTAAGATTGTGACAACGATCTACAGTCAATTCGCGTGCTCTACAGTCACTATTTCTTGGGAGCAACTCAGGTGATATATCATCCATACAATCACAGTTTTTCATGCTAAATTTCTCCAGAAACATACCCATCTCACCGACTGGCGCCTCCAATTTCAATTTTTGGCAACCAGATATCCTTATTCTCTTCAAGGTATTGGGCAGTATGCTAAAAGGAATGGAGGTAAGAGACTTACAATCACTAACATCTAATACCTCAATCTGCTTCATTACCTCAAGTTGGGATCTAAACAGTTGACTATCATCAAAAACAACTCCAACCTTACGACAACCAATAACTTCAAAACTTTTTAAACTTGAAAGTTGGATGGGTGTCTCCAAACTGACTTCAGGACAATTTTTAATAGAAAGCTTCTCAAGTATAGGGAACTCTCCATTTCCTAGTACGTGCCATTGCTTCCACTCCGGCATATCTACAAATTTAAGCTTCTCGAGAGAGTTAAAAGGCTTTTTGGAGGACCAACTGCCATAGAATTCTTCAGTCACCTCTGTTATTCCATGCATCCCTTTAATGGAAAGGATTTTCAAACAAGGGAGTTGTCCTAGTGCTGGCAAGGAATAACAGTCCTTGCAGTTTCTAAGAGACAATTTCACCAGCTTAAGAAACAAAGGATCAGCTAGCCAATTTGGAAATTTTGTCCCTCTATATCCGGTGATTTCGAGTTGTTTTATGTTTTTATGTGGGCGTAGCTCATCAAGTATGTCTCTTTCAGTTTGTGAATTGTCGGCACTAATACTTTCACTCCACTCCAAAGATAACTTCTCAACATGATTCTTCTCCCTCATCTTTGCCTTCACAGCTTCCCTTCGATCAACTACATTTTGCAACTTTAGAACTGAGAGAGATCCGTACAAGTTATCTATTTCACCCAAATCTTCCATTCTCAAACCACCTACAAGAAACTTGGCGCCCACTAGCACTTGGAGGCTTTTCAACTTGCTCAGATGGAGCGGCATCTTCAAGCGACTAGTGTTGCTTATGTCAAGATGACGCAAGTTAATCAACTTCTCCATCTGCAGAGGTAGCTCCTCAAGATCAGCACAAGATGACAGGAGAAGTGTCTCTAAGTTATACAACACACAAATGGAATCTGGCAACCTTTTAATCTTTGTCCTAGAAAGGTCCAAAAATCTGAGGAGCTTTAATTTGATAAACAAGTCATTTGGCAACTCAAAAATCTCATAGCATGACAACGATAATGCCCTTAAGGATGTTAGTCTTGAAAATACGTTATGCAGCACCCTCTTGCTTAGCCTCATATGGTAATGGAGCTGGATATTGATTGAAAGTAATGTCCTCAGCTGCTCTGATTTAAAGAGTGATTTCAATTTCTCAAACTTACCAGCTTCTCCTATTGAATAGGACATGTGCCGACATTGTTCCAACATGTGCGATCCTTTGCTCTCTTCCAACCTTACGCAAAGATTTGAAGATGCAATTTGGGCCAAATCATTGACAAGATCATGCATTGAGAATTTCTCTACGTCTCTTTCAGAAGACTCCGAGACCATTTCGAACAGTGATCTTGATCTCAACTCGAGAAAGTATCGGTTACCTGAATAGAACTGCTGTACCAGACCATTAGCAATCCACAGGTGAATAACTTGGTCTTTGCAAAATTGATAATCTTTGGGATATATTGCACAATAAGCAAAACATTGCTTCAAATGTGTAGGAAGATCATTGTAGCTCAACATTAACGCTGGTAATATGCCATTCGAACAACTTGGAAGCTCCCATTTTTCACTTCTTAAAATGTCTCTCCACTCATCCACCTCTGATTTGCCGCGTAAAATACCAGCAAGTGCCTTTAGAGCTAAAGGCAACCCTTTGCACTTGTCTGCAATTTGTTTTCCAACCTCTTCAAATTCTGGATGTTCCTCAGGATCCCTATTTTCTAGTGAATGTCGTTTGAATAAAGCCCAAGAGTCTTCACTAGACAGAATTCCCATGTAGATTGCCCCACGACTCATCATCAAGGCAACACTCTCTTTACGTGTCGTCACAATGATCTTACTTCCTATATCTCCTTGTACAAAAAGATTTCTCAACTCATCCCACTCAGGATAGTTATCATTCCACACGTCATCAAGGACAACAAGAAACCTTTTTCCATTCAGCCTTTCCTTCAATTTGACTTGTAGCTGATTAAGATTGTCATCAACCTTTAAGTCAGTTGAGCCAATTTCTTGAAGTAACCCTTTTGTTATTTTGAAAGCATCATATGCCTCAGAAACACAAAACCAAGCTTTCAAAACAAAATGTTTCTGCACTCTCTCATCATTGTAAACCGCTTTAGCAAGTGTTGTCTTACCCACGCCGCCCATTCCAACAATAGGAACTACAGCCAGATTTTTTCCCTTTGTATCCTTAGACAATAAACGGCCAATCAAATTCTCTATTTCATTCTGCCTTCCAAAGATATCTGAATCATCAACCAAAGAAGTTGAAGGTGTTCTAGTTTCTTGTTTTGTAGAACCAAAATGCTCCTTTAAGCCAAGGTGGCCAATTTGCCTTTCCAAATCCTCCAATGTTTCCATGGTGTCTTCCAACTTCTCCTTTATGTTAAGAAAGAAATCATCACTCAAGCTCAGGTTGAGGTCACTTACTTGCTGGTTGCTTGTTTCTGCAAGATTTTGATGCTGACCTTCCACCTTAAGCCTCAAAGCTTCATAATTGACTTGTTCAATTAAATTTTCAGCAGAGTCCACAGCATCTCGAAGCTCATTAAGCCACTCTCTCACAAATTGATTTGATGCCTTCTTATTCTCTGCATCACTTAGCACAGCTTGAAAAACAAGCAAAGTCATTTTCAGCTTCTTTAAGAGCTGAACATGATGCTTATGCTTCTGAAACATGTTGAGCAGCTCACCCTTAGGAGCAAGCCTATCAAAGAGAACATTCAAAGCTGAAGAGAGAAATGCACCACCAACTGCTAAGCCAATCTCCATTTCTGAAATCTGCAAAGCAAAACAATGAAACACAAAATGATTCTTTGACAAGATATATCTTCAAGTAGTGTCTGTTAAAAGCTTTATTTTACCTGTTGAATGCTAAGAGTAATTTGCAAACAATGAATGACCACTAATTTCTCTCAAACTCTCTCTCTTTTGCTAGTGCTCTTACTTGTAATTGGTACAACTGTGTTTGCAAACTGTCCTTTTTTCAATGGAGTCTGGTTTTTCATTACTTTTTCACTTCAATAATTGAAGCAAGAGAATAAGGGTGGGTGTAGAAAGGGTCCCCAAGTAATAAATTTCTACACACTTCATTATTACCATGCTAAAAGGGACAACCATATCATGAATATGTTAGTGCAACGGTAAATTTGTCTTCGTGTGACTTATAGGTCACACATGTTAATTTGAGCCGTGAAGGCTACTACTAATTTTTGTATTAGGTTCAGTTGTATACATCACACTCCGTGTTAGTTGAAGGCTAACACGGAATGCTTTACACACCGAACTCTCCTTGCCCTATCCTCTGTGTATTGAAGCACAATGTTTTTATTGACAAGTTCCTTGAAGAAGCAAATTAGATTCAACAAAATAAATTTGTTAGAACTTTTATACTTTTTCGGTTCAATTTAAGTGTCGTACTTTTCTTTTTGACCCGTCTCAAAAAGAGTGTTTCTTTCTATTTAAATTCCTATTTTCTACCTTGCAAGTTTAAGACTACAAAATTTGAAAAATTACGCATATCTTTAATTTAAGATCATAAAATAAGAGGTAAGTTATTTACGTATAAAATTAATATGTTGTTTGGTTTACAATTTAAAAATTCACGTAACTAATACATGTATAGATTAATATAAGGGAATCTATATATTATTTTATGTAAGATAGAAGATGAAATAAGTAATACATCCATAAGTAAATCATGTATAAAATAATACTTATATTTTATTATAACTAATTCAAAAAAAAAAAAAAAGAAGTAAAATTATCTTTTTTTTTCTCTTTTCCAAAAAGTAAAACTTTTCACCCAACATGTATACAAAGTCTTTCACCCAACATGTATACAAAGTCTTTCACCCAACAAGAAGACAGAGACTTTCATCCAACAAGAAGACAAAGACTTTCACCCAACAAGAAGATAAAGACTATTCATTATTTTCTGAATTCAATAATTGAAGCGAGAGGGGAAGGGTTCTTAATTAGGGGGGACTCAAAATTAAAAGAGCTTAGATTCGAATACACGAGCACTAGCTCATTCAAGATGTCTGACACCCATTAAAGGCACCTGAAATCATTGGGCTACAACAACCTACTATGTCAAGGGTGTCCAAAATATGTTATTTGATCACTTCGTGTATCATTTTACTTGTATATACAATATTTTTTTCACGATGAAGGGCGTCCAATTGGACACCCTGACTTGCATGTGCCTCCGTCACTGCTTAAAATGATAAATTTCTACATAGCTCATTATAGTGTTAAAAGGGACCTATCATATTATAAATATGTTTACTCTACATTCTTGAAAAGTTCTTTTTATTTTGTTTTTAAAAAGAAATCATTCTTGAAAATATTATTGCTGAATTTTGAATTTAACAGAATTGAATTTCTTATTTGAATGATCACTTTACATTCTGGTAAATCTTGGCACTTCCTTTTTTATCATTTCTCTATTTAAGTTCTCTTTTCCTGAACATAATCATGTTCTTAAATATCACATAGTTCGAGAACACAAGAATTAGCAGTTCAATTTTTCACATCGCATCATTATATATAGTGTATTAGTGCTACATTTTACCCATTTATTGCAAGAAGATGATATACATTTTTTACTTTCTAAATTTTCCTCGAGATAAAGATATGCGAAGATAGTGATAGAGAGAACATGTTTTCTGTAGCATCATTTCTAAAATTCTTTTCTCTTCTCATAAAATGAAATTAATAGTCCTAAGAATAGGTCAAGTCATCGAGCGTCGATCACGACCTATTTGAGATTTGGGATCACATTTTGCCCGATGACATAAAAAAAAAGCATTTTCTTAAATATTACATAGTTTGAGAATCGGAAGAGTAAACATTAGCAATTCTAGTACAACATGTATTTTTTGGAAATAGTAATAAGTGTTTGAAATATGGGGAAAATCTCAAATATGTTATCGAACTATTAAAAATGGGTTATCTATGTCATTCGTTAAAAATTTGGCTCATCCATGACACTCTGTTATAAAAATGATCATTCGTGCCATTATTTTTTAACAGAAAATATATCTAGTTTTGCAAACATTTGTTACACGTGGCCTCTTATTAGAGGTCCACGTCACCTAATTAAAAAAAACTCAATATTTAATTAAATCAAAATTAAAATTGGATCCAAAGCCTCTGACAAGACTTTAGAATGGTTAAAAAACAAGAATGTGGAAGTGAAATTGATGCAATCTGAACAACACGGGTGGAAATAGAACATATTTCACCCAGAGTCTATCGAAAATGACCTCTCTAGTCTCTACCTTCTTAAGGTAGAGGTAAGGTCTGCATAAACTCTACCCTCCCCAAGCTGCACTTGTGAGACTATACTGTGTAATGTTGTTATTATTCAATTGAATTCTAATGCTTCGTCGCTACCAGGAACCTAAACAAGGATATTCGGCTTAAAAACATGCTCTAGTAGCCGCAAAGAACTTGAAACTGTTGATGAGCGTAGGAAAAGAAAGCAAACTTTCATCAGCTTACGAGCCTCGATCATCACCTAAGATTATTGTTTCGTTAGGAAGACAAGATGCAGTGGCTCAATTTTCGTTCACAACGATCATTGGATTAGTCCCCGGGATGATCAAGTCTAAGGATTTATACGTTGGGAAAACGAGGAAGAAAATGGAGCTTCAAGCTAAGTAAGATATATTGTTTCATTCATGAAATTTAAGATCATTTTGAATGAGAGAAAATGACATCACTGAGTTTTGGATGAAAATTGTAACTTTGTCCTGCTTTTAGTTAACTAACAATGCTAAGAATATTGACAATAGATCCTGAAAAGATTCTCTTGATCTCGCAACTGTGTGAAGTAATGTAGCTTTAATTTTTTTAAAGCAGTTCAACCTTCCAGAAAAATTTCTAGCTCTGACACTGACGTTGATATCTGGCTGTGAATCCATGTAATCATACGATCATCGTTCATCCTGAATCAACCAAATTATCAAAATAACATGAGTTTTACAGTTGTATACATCACACTCCGTGTTAGTTGAAGGCTAACACGGAATGCTTTAGACACCGAACTCTCCTTGCCCTATCCTCTATGTATTGAAGCACAATGTTTTTAGTGATAAGTTCATTGAAGAAGCAAATTAGATTCAACAAAATAAATTTGTTAGAACTTTTATACTTTTTCGGTTTCAATTTAAGTGTCGTAATTTTCTTTTTGACCCGTCTCAAAAAGAGTGTTTCTTTCTATTTAAATTCCTATTTTCTACCTTGCAAGTATAAGACTACAAAATTTAAAAAATTATGCACATCTTTAATTTAAGATCATAAAATAAGAGGTAAGTTATTTATGTATAGAATTAATATGGTGTTTGGTTTACAATTTAAAAATTCACGTAACTAATACATGTATAGATTAATATAAGGGAATCTATATATTATTTTATGGAGGATAGAAAATGAAATAAGTAATACGCATAAGTAAATCATGTATAAAATAATACTTAAATTTTATTATAACTAATTCAAAAAAAAAAAAGTTCTCTTTTCCAAAAAGTAAAACTTTTCACCCAAAAAGAAGGCAGAAACTATTCATTATTTTCTCAATTCAATAATTGAAGCAAGAGGGGAAGGGTTATTAATTAGGGGGGACTCAAAATTAAAAGAACTTAAAATGATAAATTTCTACGCAGCTCATTATAGTGGACCTACCATATTATAAATATGTTTACTCTATATTCTTGAAATATGAGGTTAGATTGTCTACGTCATATTCCTTGAGATACAACCTTTTTCCGAATTATACTAACGCGGAATTCTTTGTACAACGAGTTGTTCTTGCCCTATCCTCTGTGTATTAAAGCACGATGTTTTAGTGACAAAATTCCTTGAAGAAGCAAATTAGCAGTTCTAGTATGTGTTTTTGGAGATAATAATAGGTATGTATAGTTGCTATAGTAATGGTCTGTTAGTAGAAAGTATACATCTTTAATATTTTAATTCAATAGGATTATTAAGTAAAGATTCAACAAAATAAATAGTATTAGTAATGTGAGTAGTAGTTATACAGATATTAATTATGTGAGTATTAGTTATACAAGTATTAGCTATGCAAGGATTAGTTATGCGGAGTTTAGTTATGCATAAATTATTACTTTGGAGGTTGGTTTTTTATATTAAAAATTAGTAAAATTATATATATTTTAAATTAAAACATTTTTTTTTACAATTATACCCTTTCCTTCTTTAACTTTGTATTTAAATTAAAACTTTTCTTTAATTATGTAAAGAAGAAAGTAGTCAAATGGGACTGATAAGGGTAATATTGTCATTTTATTATTTATGCATGTATTAGTTATACACCTATTAATTATTTCACCTTCTACTCCACATAAAGAATACACTAATTTTCTCATAACTTATACATGTATTAGTTATGCGAATTTCAAAGCTGACGTCGTATTAATTTTATACATGAATAACTTTTTTCTTATCCACATACCAAACGTTGTATTAATTATAAGATAGATAATTACCGGACAATATTATTTTTTATGGCCTTCTAACTAGCTAGGAGAAGAAGAATTTTGTTGTCATGTTTGGTATTTTCTAGTTGAATTATTTTAGGGTAAATAAATGTCATCTTAATAAATTGATCACTCACAAAACATCAATTTTCAATTTAAAAAAGATAGATCATTTACTTTTAAAATAGAAAAAACAGTAAACAATAATAAAATCGAATAAACCATCTACATTTACACATAAAAACACACACAACACACACACACACACATCATATATCAACAAATGATACATTTAATTAAGATCACAAACGTCGTGTAGTGATATATTTACCTTTATAATTAATTAAATGTTAAATAACTCTCATTTCAAATATTGTATTAATTTGTATTGGACTTATTTAGCAACAAACAACTCTCTCTAAATAATTTGTAAGTCAATTTATTTAAATAAATTTACTAGTACAAATATAAAACATAAAATCAAGAAAATAAACAAAATGATTAAAATTATTTGAGAGATATTTTTGTCTGTACATAGATTAATTTCATGGTATTAAATCCAATGTAATAGCACAAAATAAAAAATATTAGTAATACATCCTATAATACCATGTAGGGTGCATAACTAATCCATGGATTAGTTATATATAGGCCCAAAATTCCTACCAAACATAGTACTAAAAATACCATACATAATACATGGACTATTTTTCCTAATACTCCCTACCGAATGCTCCCTTAGATGGAGACGGAGTGAATACATCAATTCTACAACCATATGCTCTATTCTCTAATTGACTATAATTGGGTTATTATAAAGTAGTGGAAAGGGACTAAAGCATGGAGCCAAGACAACACAAGTTGTGCCAAAAAAGTAATTTATAAAGTTGAATTGTCACCATCAAACTTACCGCTCTTAATTACACACCTAAATCTAATAAAAATCAATGGAAAGCAAGGATGATGATGGGACCGGAGTGAGTATAGGTCGAGGCGAGACAAATTTGAACTTATGTGGTTGTGGGGTTAGTTTGGACTTATGCAGTTGCGAGGAGAGGTGGATTAGAATAGTCATTTATAAAATTTATACAAGGGCGGGACGATTGTAGATTATAGAATTGTTAAGTTTAAATTACAAGCAATTTTTTTCTCCCTTCTCTTTTTGTGGCGTGTCTTTTTTTCTTCTTATAAACGTAACTACTTTAAAATTATTTTTCTATGTAGCAAATTACTGTAATTATAGTAGCATGCCTTTTTAGTTAGCATGTCTTTTAAATTATTTTTCTCTATAGCAAATTACTGTAATTAAGATTTTTTATTTTTAAGAAAGCAAAATGAAATAGAACTTTTTTTTAGTATTCATCGAAATAATAATTCCGCACCTTTTTCAACATAAATAATTTATCAAACTAAAATGATTTTTTTTTTAAAAAAAAATAATTCATTTGGATGAACTAAAAAAATAATCTAGAATCACGTGTCTCTTCATTTTTTAATTTAACTTGAAAGGCTTAAAAAAAAAAGGAAGATTAAAGTTGAAGATGATAATAACGTGGGGTGAAAACATCAAAATAATACATATATTAGTTGTATTATATATCTTATTTAATATTATTTTTATACATAGTAAACCATGACGTTAACATTAAGAAATATTAGCACAACCTCAAGACCAAACAAAGTGCTTCTTTAAGATCCGAACATCATTTCTATGCTTCAACAATTCACTAAGTCTATCAAAAAGAACATGTCAATATACATTTCTTAATTCAATAATTGAAGCAAGAGAGTAAGGGTGGGTGTCGAAAATAAAAGAGTTCAAAATGATAAATTTCTACACAACTCATTATTATAGTACTAAAAGAGACTATCATATCATAAATATGTTGGTATAATGGTAAATTTGTCTTCATGTGACTTATAGATCACACAGGTTTGACCGATGAAAAGATATATTAATTTTTGTATTAGATTAGATTGTCCACATCATTTGGATTAACTAAAAAAATAATCTGAAATCACGTGTCTCTTCATTTTTTAATTTAACTTGAAAAACTTCAAAAAAAAAAATTAAATAAGAAAGAATAAAGTTGACAAATAATTATAACACGAGGCAGATGAAAACAATAAATTGTACTATGCGGAGCAATGCAGATTAAAATTCTTGCAGGTTTGCCCCACAACCACCTCGTTTGCTCTTCCTAGAGGAAAGAGAGATGTTTGGGTTGGGGGAGGGGAATCATGGTTTTAACTTAGTAGGATTATTCAATAAAAATTCAACAAAATAAATTTGTTAGAACTTTTATATTTTTTCAGTTTCAATTTAAGTAACCTACTTTTCTTTTTGATTTGTCTTAAAAAGACTGTTTCTTTCTATATTCAGTAAGTTTATAAATTCTTATTTTCTACCTTGCATGTTTAAGACTATAAGATTTGAAAAAATACACATATGCTCTGTTCTCTACATTGACTATTGGATTATTATAAATTAGTGGAAAAGGACAAAAGTATGGAGCCAAGACAACACAAGTTGTGCCAAAATAATTTATAAAGTTGCATTGTTACTATCAAACTTACCCCTCTTAACTACACACCCTAATCTAATAAAAATCAATGGAAAGCAGGGACGATGGGACGGTGTGAGTTAGGTCGAGACGAGGCAGATTTGAACTTATGTGATTGCGGGGCTAGTTTGGACTTATGCAGTTGCACAAAGAGGTGGGTTAGAATAGTCTTTTATAAAATTTATACAGGGGCGGGACAATTATGAGTTATAAAATTACTAAGTTTAAATTAAATTATTTTATTTTAATTAAAAGCAAATTTTTTTTCCTCTCTCTCTTTGTAGCATGTCTTTTTTTTCTTCTTATAAAAGTTACTACTTTTTAATTATTAGATTTTTTTATATTTAAGGAAGCAAAATCGAAATAGAACTTCTTTTAGTATTCATTGAAAAAATTATTCTGCACCATTTTTAACATTAAGAATTTATCAAAACTAGAAAAAAAAAATCATTTGGATTAACTAAAAAAATAATCTGGAATCATTTGGATTATATACCTTATTTTTATATTATTATTATACATAATACACCATAATATTAACATTACGAGATATTAGCACAGCCTCAAGACCAAACAAAGTCATCCTCAGCTTCTGTAAGATCTCTGAACATCATTTGTATGCACCACATCTGCAAAGCAACACAAAGAACCATAAAATGGTTTTAAGAAAGATAAATGTTTCTATCTTTAATTACGTTCGTTTGGTAGTTGATTTGGAAATGAATTATGTAAGTATTAAATTTTGTATAAGTAATATCATGTTTGATAGTTGGTTAAGAGGTAAGTTATTCATGTATAAAAGCTATTTTTTTTAGTTAGACTTAATAGATTATCTTTTTATCAAATGTTTTTATAATTTTATGAAATTTTAAATATATATATAAATAAAATATATTAACCGTTTTGACAAACATGCATTTCATGATGTTCATAAAATTTTTGTACTTTTAGTTTTTATGATTAATTCAATTAAAATATACTAATTTGAAAAATATAAATCAATTATTTATAATATTAGTTAAGAACATATGTTTATTAATTATTATTTTCAAAAGACAATATATATCTTAAATATTTAATTTAATATCATTTATAAATGCCCTTATTTATCTAATATAATTTTTTATTTTTAAAATTCAATATAATACAACCAAACACTACACTTGTAATTACATTGTCACAAACAAATAGGTCATCTTAATTATTAGGTTGTATAATTACTGGGTTGATAATTGCTACCTTTGTAATTACGACAATTCCAATTACCAGGTGGCTTTCCAAACAGACCCTTATAGTGTATTAGTGCTACATTTCCCCCCTTAATTGCTAGAAGATGATATACATTTTCTACTTTCTAAATTTTGCAGGAGATACAGATATGTGAAGATATTAATTGAGAGAACACGTTCTCTGCAATTGTAGGTCCTTCATTACAACGTTTGTCTTGTTTTGTATAGTTGACAGCCGTAGAAAAGAAAAATCTAACATCATTTTTAAAATTACTTTCTCTTCTCATAAAATGAAATTAATAAAAATCATTTCCTTACACATTATAGAATTTGAGAATAGAAAGAGTAAACATTAGCAATTCTAGTACAACATGTATTTTTTTTATTCCTTCTCGTCTTTGATTTTTCCTTGCCATGTAGTTAAAGCTAGAAGAGAGCAACATTGGCCAGACAATGATTGGTTAATTGATTACATTTTATTCCTGAAATGACTTGGATTGGTAGTAGTCTGAATACGAAAAAATCATGGGCTGTATCATTCGAGCATATGTGAAGGGTGGTGATTTCTTTTAGTTTTGTCGCAATTGAGAAACTACAACTGAGGGTCTATCAAAAACAACCATTTGCTATCTTCCCTTGACCCCATTTGTGGGATTACACTGGATATGTTGTTGCAAGAGGTAAGATTAGCGTACAGTCGATTTAAAAGGTATCTTGAATCTTTTTGATATTATAGCAGTAGCCAGAGGACTTGAAGCAGCTAACTAGTACTTGAATTTTTTGATTCTATTATTCATCTGAATTCTTGGATCGGAGTAATGTATGCGTAAACTCTACCTTCTCATCAATACTTTTGATGAGTGGAGGAAAAGAAAGCAAATTTGCAATATACGAGTCTCGATCATCGCCTAAGATTATCGTTTTGTTAGGAAGACAAGATAACAGTAGCTCAATTTTCGTTCACGATGATCATTGCATTAGTCCCTGGGATGATCAAGTCAAAGGATTTATATATTGGGAAAAGGAGTTCAAAGTGGATCCCAACAAAATAATAAGCAACAACCCAATCACTCTCCTCAACTAAAAACAACCTAAAGAGTTCAAGTTCAAGAAGGGATATTTCCAGACAAAAGAGGCTTGCACTGGAAACATGAAAAAGTATCAGCGGTACAATGTTTTTAATCGCCCTTCTTTGATAGCCCCATTTCAAAGACTAACCTATAACAGCAGACCCAAGTTCATTGTGGACGACATAATAGCTTTAGCGGGAAGAACAAGAAAATAAAAAAGAACTCGCGAACAGATGTAAAAATAGAAACAGCACCTTAGAAGCACTTCCTATGGACAATGGATGGACCAGACTCGACCTTCAAAATCCACATCAGAGTAAGCACAGAACATGTTTAAGTTAGCAACAACACAGTTCAAAATGAAGTTTAAAATTGCAAAAGTATATGCAAGAGAAGATTTTTAAAAATAAAGGCTTGCCTGCTGGAAGGTGCTAAGTGATGCGAGGATGGATCCTCCAATCACTGTCTGCTGGGAGTGAAGACAGTGCTTTTCCTTCTCGTATGATAAACATCCTGCAAATGTATATCTAAAGCCCTTATATCAAGCATTGCCCTGTGTAATTGTCTGGGAGCTATGCGAAAGAAAAAAGATGTTTAGCTTTTTTGTCTGCCTCCTTTACCTATAAAAGATTCTGTTAACATTGCAGATGGAACTCTCTTACCTCTTTTACACGGTGGCTCTATGTCTTCATCACGGATTCTTCATGATAAATTCCATTTTCCTCCTAAAAAGAAATTTCTGTCAGTCACCTTGTAGCTAACCAACTTCGTGTCATCTTTTCTTCTTCTGAGTGTCTTATCCACCATCAGCGAACGGGAAGGATCGTTGGCTGGAAGAGGACCTCTGGGCAATGGAACCTCTCAGCACCAAAGGTAATAACTTGTCCATCAGGCAATTCATATCAGCTTTTGTCTTCTACTAACAAAATAAATAATGAGTTCAGTTCCACATAGAACATTCTTTAAAAGCTAGGAATTAAGCAGCAAAATATATTGTTTTGCCTAGCTTTTTTAGAACATGTTGATCGCTCTAATAGCTGTAAAAGGAAATAGAAAAATCAGACCTCACACTAAACAAATCTGGAAGCACAAATAAACTATTGCAATTACTTGTATGCTTATGTATATGAAGATTGTGAAATGAAAAATACCAGAACTTAAGGAGACATATAACATATGATTATTCAGTAAATAGAAGACTATTAGCTAGGAGAGCAAATGAAAAATAGAAACGAAAGAGGAAATAATTTCTCTGTTCATGTTTTCCTTCCTTCTCTACATTTTCCATGTACTGGAGGTTAGAGCAATTCTGTTAATTGCTGCTAGAAAGTAGACTGCATCTTGACAATGCATTGAAGACATTGTTATTTCTTTATTAGAAAAGGAACTAGAATTTCCTTAGAAATTTTGTATGGCTCCAAATTTCTTATATAATCCTGCTGGAAAACAGAAATTACGCCTTCACAGTGGATTAAAATATTGATGTTATCCTTGGTAAAAGCACTAAAATCTCCTTAAAAGTTTGCTTGCCACAAACATTACATCTTATGTACTTAGAAGAAATATATGATGGATTGTAAGCTTATGGATACTTCTATGACTATAAATGTTATTATTGCTTCTTAGTAATCTCAAGAGGCAGGGGCGGAGCCACCTTGAGTTCAGGGGGTTTATCCGAACTCCCTTCGGCAGAAAATAATACTATTTATATATGGTTAATTAAAATATTTTTTTGTGTATATATAGTAGATGTCGAACCCCCTTCAGCTAGTTTGTGTGTTTATTACTCTTCAGATTTTGAACCCCCTTAATGAATATCCTGACTTCGCCACTGTCAAGAGGTATAGAAGGTTAGTTAGCAATTTACACTATCTTATAGGTGACTAGACCTGATGTTGCCTTGCCAACTGTTATTGTGAATCAATTTCTGTATTCGCCATGTCGTATTCACTAGGATGCAATGGTTTGCATATTTTGGTGTATGAAGTCTGCAAACCATGTCATGAGCTAACTTTTGGGTGGAGTTAAACCCGAGATACATTTTTCTCTAATAATTGAAATTGACCATAATGAAATTTGAGTGTGATAATCAAGTTGAACTTGTGTCCCATAGTATGCAGCATCTGACAAGAGGACTAAGCATATAGAAAGCGACTGTCCCTTCCCCAAAAAACATTTTTACGACACTGTTATAAAGTTTGGAAAGTCAATTGATCAGCATATAGACATATTCACCAAACCGTATACAGGTTACATGTATAGCAGGCTCATGTATGCACCAACTTGAGGGGAGAATTACATAGCCTAATGTAAATAACAACAGATAAGTGTAATATAGAGTTGTATGTGCATGTTCACGACATTGGACAAATGTATGAAGATGCTCTGTAAAGTGAGCATATAAAAGAAGAATTCATATGTAAGACATTTATCTCACACTTTCACTTAATCGCTTCTCGTGTTTCTCTGACTTCTCTCACATTCAAATTAGTCCTAGACAAACTTCCTAAGCAGAAGGCCAGAAAATATTATTGTACCAGAGGAACACTTGCCTGACAGGAAAACGAGTAGAAATCATAGAAAGAGCAACATATAAACAAAAAAGTAAGACTACACTTAATTATAAATAGATAATATCATATTTTCAACCACCACTTTCTGTTTTTGTTATTCATATCTTCGATTCTCATATGGTGTCATCAGAATTGAAGGCGTGAAGCTCGAAATGGGTTCTAGAGAATTTTGAAACAGTCAATTTTCCTGTTTCGCTGATTGATGACTAATGAGGGTGCCACTGCCAATGAAGGAAATCTATTTTGCTGATTTATGAGAGTGCAAACTACTACTACAAAATAAGTATCTTAGTAACAGGAACACGAGTAAATCATTATTTTGTTATCTAACCTTGACTTCATCCCGAGAAAGTGAGGTTGCATTTCTTGGACCCTTTCATCTCTGTAGAAGAGATAAAAAATGCGGAACAACTTTCATGATGACGAATTATGTTCCTGTCTACAAGATTTCAGAGAATACATAGGTTAATAGACAAGAAAAGAGAATCTTAATAGTAAACTTAGATGAGGAGTGAGAATATATGAATTGCTACTGTGATGAATCTCCAAAGGCGATAAACAACCTTCTGACATATATTAAGCAATCAACTTTCTGGAGCAAATTAATTATCAACTTTCTGGAGCACCTTAGAAGCACTTCCTGTGGACAATGGATGGACCAGACTTGTCGTACTCGCCCTTCGAAATCCACATCTGATTAAGCACAGAACATGTTTAAGTTAGCAACAACACAGTTCAAAATGCAGTTTAAAATTGCAAAAGTATATGCAAGAGAAGATTTTTAAAAATAAAGGCTTGCCTGCTGGTAGGTGCTAAGTGATGCGAGGATGGATCCTCCAATCACTGTCTGCTGGGAGCGAAGTCAGTGCTTTTCTTTCTCGTACGATAAACATCCTGCAAATGAAGCCCTTACATCTAGCATTGCCTAGTGTAGTTGTCTAGGAGCTATTCGAAATAAAAAAGATGTTTAGGTTTTTTGTCTGCCTCCCGTACCTATCAAAGATTCTGTTAACATTGCAGATGGAACTCTCTTACCTCTTTCACACTGTGGGTCTATGTCTTCATCCGGGATTCTTCAGGATAGATTCAACTTTCCTCCTAAAAAGAAATTTTTGTCAGCCACCTTGCAGCTAACCATCTTCGTGTCATCATTGGCTAGAAGTTTCATCATAGTTCTTTTCAGTGGAGGAGCTGCTCCTGGCAGTTTCAATCTCCTGCTCATAGTCAAGAGCCACATCGGTAAGTTTTTTCTTCATGTCATTTCACAGAAGGCAGGAGGATGGTGATTCGCCCTCCCTCCTCTCTAGTTCACCCGTGTTATCAGCTTCTAGCTTCTACTAACAATATAAATAATGAGCTCAGTTCCACATAGAACATCCTTTAAAAGATAGGAAGCAGCAAAATATATTGTTTTGCATAGCATTTTAAGAACATGTTAATCTCTATTGCATGACGCAGGGAAGCAAGATAGCGAGAGAACTCAATATATTGTCATTTTATTGATCGTATATATTCAGCTTTGTGAAACTCAAGTAGAAGAATAGACATACATGTCAAGCTGGAATGAGTGGTCAATTGCATATTTGCATGAGAGTTGTTGATAGCTAAAAGCAAATAAACCTGCAGACATCAAAGAATACCATGAAGATACAACAAATTTGTGCCATGAGTTTCAACAATCAAGAGAATACATTAAGATGAGCATTAGAGTTCATTTCTTACTACTTCTCAATATGAGATACCAACATATCAGTAGACCAAGTCGTTCCTTTGAAGTCCTTCCTCATTATCCCTTTGAAGTGATAAATGCCTTTGAAGTGATCTACGAAATCAATTCTTAAGTGATAAATGCCTTTGAAGTGATCTACGAAATCAATTCTTTCTCAATATGCAAATTAATCCGATGAAAAATGTTTTTAAATTGAATATAATCTGATTATGTTGGCCCATCAACTAAGCACCTTAGCAAACACTTCATAAAGGTGTCATCAACTTAGCAAACACTTCATACAGGCATTTTACAATTTCTCATCTTGTATAGAAGCGAGGCATTACTCAATCAGAAGACATGTAAGACAAAAGATAGAAGAAGATAAGCAGAAAAATAAAAATTTGTATCATCAGATGCCAATCATATGTTAAACAACTTTCGAACAATGAAAATGATATTTTCAAAATCAATTTCCCACTTTTAGTATCTACATACCAGAAGAAAAGCAATATACTCCGACATCATTGAGATGCAAAGCGGGGAAAAACCAATATAAGTGTCGTGGTGAGGAAGAAAGAAGAAAAAATATTTGTACCTTTGTAACTTTCTCACCCGTAAACTTGTTCTCATCAGCTGAAGCAGAAATCGAAAACTTGGGTTGAAATGGGTGTTGGGTTGAATTCTTCTACTCTGTTGATGTCTTTTGTGTCTTGGATGTCATCAGAATTGAAGGTGTGAAGCTTGAAATGGGTTCTAGAGAATTTTGAAACCATTGATTTCTCTGTTTTGCTGATTGATGACTAACGAGGGTGCAAACTGTTACTACAAAATAAGCATCTTGGTAACTGAAACACTAGTAAACCAATATTTTGTTATCTAACCTTGACTTAATCCCGAGCAGGATATACTTTCTTGACTTTCCGCCAGCTCTGAGGTGTCACTCGAGGTTGAGTAATGGACATAATTTGAAGGAATCTTCATAATCTACAAAATTCTCTGAATATCAAAACCAAAAAAGACGTGTAATATTCTGGATCTTTGAATATCAAAACCAAAAAAAAGCTGATGTAATAAAGCAGTTGCATCAAATTTGAAATCAACGCAGTACAACATATCGCAAATAATGGAAGCATGCATTTAAAGTTTTTTTCAATATCAAGGTGTTGGCTACCTGATTGAGAAAGTGAGGTTGCATTTCTTGAACCCTTTTATCTCTGTAGAAGAGAAAAAAAAATGAGGAACAACTTTCATGATGGGGAGTGATTGGAGATTCGTGGCTATTATATAAATCTTGCACTAGCATCGTTTGCATCATTACAGGTTCTCCCAATCATCACAGGCATTTCAGATCGATCTCTATGTTAGGAATTTGAGCAACTGGCGCCTCCAATTTCAATTTCTGGCAACGAGATATCCTTATTCTCTTCAAGGTACTGGGCAGTATGCTAAAAGGAATGGAGGTAAGAGACTTACAATCACTAACATCTATTACCTCAATCTGCTTCATTACCTCAAGTTGGGATCTAAACAGTTGAGCATCATCAAAAACAACTCCAACCTTCGAAGAACCACTAACTTCAAACGTTTTTAAACTTGAAAGTTGGATGGGTGTATCCAAACTGAGTTCAGGGCAATTTTTAATAGAAAGGTTCTCAAGTATAGGGAACTCTCCAATTCCTAGTCCGTGCCATTGCTTCCACTCCTGCATATCTTCAAATTCAAGCTTCTCAAGACAGTTAAAAGGCTTTTTTGAGGACAAACTGCCATAGAATTCTTCCGTCACCTCAGTTATTCCATGCATCCCTCTAATGGAAAGGAATTTCAAACAAGGGAGTTGTCCTAGTGCTGGCAAGGAATAACAGTCCTTGCAGTTTCTAAGAGACAATTCTACTAGCTTAAGAAACGAAACATCAGCTAGCCAATTTGGAAATTTTGTCCCTCTATATCCGGTGATTTCGACTTCTTTTATGTTTTTATGTGGGCATAGCTCATCAAGTATGTCTCTTTCAGTTTCTGAATTGTCGGCACTACTACTTTCACTCCACTCCAATGATGACTTCTCAACATGATTCTTCTCCCTTATCTTTGCTTTCACAACTTCCATTTTATCAACCACATTTTGCAACTCTACAATTGATAGAGATCCATACAAGTTATCTATTTCACCCAAATTTTCCATTCGCAAACCACCTAGAACAAACTTGGCTCCCACTAGCACTTGGAGGTTTTTCAACTTGCTCAGATGTAGCGGCATCTTCAAGCGACAAGTGTTGCTTATGTCAAGATGACGCAAGTTAATCAACTTCTCCATCTGCAGCGGTAGCTCCTCAAGATAAGCACAAGATGACAGGAGAAGTGTCTCCAAGTTATACAATGCACATGTGGAATCTGGCAACTTTTTAATCCGTGTCTGAGAAAGGTCCAAAAATCTGAGGAGCTTTAATTTGATAAACAAGTCATTTGGCAACTCAACAATCTCATAGCATGACAATGATAATGCCCTTAAGGATGTTAGTCTTGGCAATATGTTATGCAGCACCCTCTTTCTTAGACTCATATTGTAATGGAGCTGGATATTGATGGGAAGTAATGTCCTCAGCTGTTCTGATTTAAAGAGTGATTTCAATTTCTCAAACTCACCAGCTTCTCCTATTGAATAGGACATGTGCCAACATTGTTCCAGCATGTGCGATCCTTTGTTCTCTTCCAACCTTATACAAAGATTTGAAGATGCAATTTGGGCCAAATCATTGACAAGGTCATGCATTGAGAATTTCTCTACGTCTCTTTCAGAAGGCTCTGAGACCATTTCGAACAGTGATCTTGATCTCAACTCGAGAAAGTATCGGTTACCTGAATGCAACTGTTTGACAAGACCATTAGCAATCCACAGGTGAATAACTTGGTCTTTGCAAAATTGATAATCTTTGGGATATATTGCACAATAAGCAAAACATTGCTTCAAATGTGTAGGAAGATCATTGTAGCTCAACATCAACGCTGGTAAAATACCATTTGAACAACTTGGAAGCTCCCATGTTTCACTTCTTAAAATGTCTCTCCACTCATCCACCTCTGATTTGCCGCGTAAAATACCAGCAAGTGCTTTTAGAGCTAAAGGCAACCCTTTGCACTTATCTGCAATTTGTTTTCCAACCTCTTCAAATTCTGGATGTTCCTCAGGATCCCTATTTTCTAGTGAATGCCGTTTGAATAAAGCCCAAGAGTCTTCACTAGACAGAATTCCCACGTAGATTGCCCCACGACCCATCATCAAGGCAACACTCTCTTTACGTGTCGTCACAATGATCTTACTTCCTATAGCTCCCTGTACAAAAAGATTTCTCAAGTCATCCCACTCATTGTAGTTGTCATTCCACACATCATCCAGAACAATAAGAAACTTCTTTCCCTTTAATCTCTCGTTCAATTTGACTTTTAGCTGGTTAAGATTGTCATCAACCTTTAAGTCAGTTGAGCCAATTTCTTGAAGTAACCCTTTGGTTATTCTGAAAGCATCATATGCCTCAGAAACACAAAACCAAGCTTTCAAAACAAAATGTTTCTGCACTCTGTCATCATTGTAAACCGCTTTAGCAAGTGTTGTCTTACCCAGGCCGCCCATTCCAACAATAGGAACTACTGTCAGCTTTTTCCCACTTGCATCTTCAGACAATAAACGGCCAATCAAATTCTCTATTTCATTCTGCCTTCCAAAGATATCAGAATCATCAACCAAAGAAGTTGAAGGTGTTCTAATTTCTTGTTTAGTCGAACCAAAATGCTCCTTTAAGCCAAGGCGACCAATTTGCTTTTCCAAATCCTCCAATGTTTCCATGGTGTCTTCCAACTTCTCCTTTATGTTAAGAAAGAAATCATCGCTCAAGCACAGGTTAAGGTCAATTTCTGGCCGTTATTCCCCCTTGTCAAATTTTAGGAGTGGTTTGAGGAATGGGCAGTTGGAAATAAATAGTGTAGAGAGGGGAGAGGGCATCTCTCTTACTGGAAGGGATTGGGGCTTAAGGCAATCATCGATGGTCAGCTCAGAGAGGAATCGAGGAGGGCAGTGCTGATTCGGAAAGTGATTAGAGATTAGTCTATACGTACCTCTTTCTTCCTATCACGTTAGTTCGTTTGAAATAGTGTTTTTTTTCCTTCTCCCAACAGGATTCTAAAGGAGAAAAGGTTAGAGACATTGGACTTAAGTGATGGGAGATGCTTGTAAGTATGCAGTGGTTACAGGAGCAAACAAGGGAATTGGCTTCGAGACTGTTAAGCAGCTCACGAATTCAGGTGTAACGGTTTTCTTAACAGCCAGAGACGAAAAGAGAGGAACTGAAGCAACATCCTTGCTGAATGAACAAGGATTTTCGAATGTTGTCTTTCATCAGCTGGATGTTCAAGATGCTCAGAGCATTGAGTCCTTAGCAAAGTTCATACAAACACAATACGGGAGGCTTGATATTCTGGTAAGAGTATGAATCTATGTATTGCTCCTCATTCGATCTCGAGGCAAATATTGGACAGTTGCTGAATAAATTTCTGCAGGTAAATAATGCTGGAACTTCTGGAGTGGTACCTGATGAAGATGTCCTAAGGGCCATGAACATAGATCTTGTAGACTGGGTAAGATTATTTGCTCAATGCTTAGGTCTTGTTTTATTATGCGATTCATTTTCATATCGGATTGTGGGACTACAGTGGGTATGTTGTTGATCATCTCATATCTAATTGAAAATTTTGGTCCTCAAGCTTTGAGGTAGGCGATAGTCCTCGCGTGTGATCTGATCTTGCTCTGAATAAATATTAGAGGGATAGTTTTTATGTTGTAACCCATAAGGACGAGATAGAAAAAACCTACATGAGGGCATTGGTGGAGCCAGGATTTTACTCAAGGGGAATCAAAATATAAAGAAGAAAACATACGACAAAACCAAGGGGATTTGACAAGAGAGTATTGACCATTGCATGATCAGAGTAATCTCAATTCTCATCCCAAGTCGCTACACCTCCGAGCCTCTCTAGTCTCTCATGTTTTCTTGTTTGTTCTCATCATTATTTTTGATTGAGTACTTATTAGGCATAGTACCTAAAACACATCCAAACTTGGTCTGAATCGGCAAGTAAGCACTCCAACTTTGAGTATGTACATTTAGACACGTCAACTTGTCTCCACTGTGTCAGTTGAACACTCCAACTTACAAAATGATCATCTAGACACCTCCAAAAATTATGTGACACGTCAGCGTCCAGTGTCTACAAGACATAGTGGGGACGAGTTGAAGTGTTTAGTTGTTAGTTGAGACCAAGTTGATATGTCTTAAGAGTGCTTACTTGCCAATTGATGCCAAGTTTTTGAGTGATTGTTAATATAGCCAACTCTAACATGTTTGAGAATGAGGCATAATTGTTGTTATTGTTTATGATTGTAAACAGTTGTTACCAGGGAAAACTTTCGATGCCATTCTAATCGCGATGAAAACAACGTACGAGAGTGCCAAATTATGCTTGGACACTAACTACTATGGTGTAAAGAATGTTACTGAAGCTCTTCTTCCACTGCTGCAAAATTCCCCTTCACCAAGGATTGTTAATGTCTCCTCCCGTAAAGGAGCTTTAAATGTAAGTAAGATGATCATTCTCGTTGTTTCTGAACATTTCATATTTCTTGTTGATTTCTTTCTCTCACACAGCGAATGCCAAACGAGGAGAGGAGAAAGGAGCTCGGAGATATTGAAAACCTGACAGAAGATAAAATCAATGAGATTCTGCATAAATTTTTGTATGATCTGAAACAAGACTCTCTCGAGGTGAACGGTTGGCAGATGATGCTACCAGCATATAGCATATCAAAAGTATCACTCAATGCTTACACTCAAACTCTTGCAAGAAGGTACCCGAAAATGTGCATCAATTGTGTCCATCCTGGATCCGTCAACACGGATATATCCTGGCATAGAGGACCAATGCCTGTCGAGGAAGGAGCTGAAGGACCTGTCATGCTAGCTCTTTTGCCTGATGGAGGACCTACTGGTTGCTACTTTGATCGTACAGTAGTCACCGAGTTCTAGTTATAACAATAAGTATGCCCCGGTCTCAAACAAGTTTTAGATCAAGTCGTGAAATAAGAATATTTCTTTCAGTGTCTCTTGGTATTTGGTTGAATTTCTGAGCTTTTGGTTGTATTAGTAATTGAAATGATGAGGGAAGCAAAGGACAAAATTGTTCCTTTTTTATTTTTCCATATCAATGGACTCTTGTTTTAGAATGAAATAGGGGTAACATGGTATCTGTATCGAATTACCTTTTTGATATTATGGCATTTGGTATGCATTTTTAAATGTTTTGGTATTCGATAGGCGATTTGTCCTCATGTGAGGTCTGATCTTGCTCAGAGTTTTAGAGGTATTTTTTTATGTTGTAAACCCATAAGTACGAGATAAGCCTCATGAGGGCAATGGCAGAGCCAGAATTTTTCTACAGGGGAGTCAAAGTATAAAGAAGAAAATATACGAAAAAACCAAAGGGATTTGACCCTGGTGTATAAAGAAGCGACCCTTTAGACCATTGTGACACATTTTAAAGTTGTGCGTGCCTAGTCCAAAGTGAACCATACAAGCTATTGCATCCATAGTCCTGATGCTCAATCCAACATGTGAATAAATACCACATAAAGATTCAACAACTTCCCCTTCTCGATTTGAACAGAGAGACCTTCGAAATTTTTCACTTCCCAAATAATTGTTGAACCTTGTCAAAATCCTAAAAATGAAAAAATAATATCTTTCCTTATAATCTATGACCATAATGTGTAATATGTCTCTTATGCGTTACATTAAACAATTTTTTTCTCATGTACCTTTGGGTTTCATTAGAGCTGGATGTTCCATTTGCAGCATGTCATGCTTCATCTCAAAAAGGCCAAAGTAAACGGCTGTATGACTTGGAAATCACAACCTCTTTACTGAAAGCAATTAAAAAGACATGTTAGAATTCTTAGCCAATCCGCGTATTACAATTAAATACGAGCACATGTCTCACTATATACAGCTGTACATGAATGATTCCTCTAGACAAGTAATGAAATATCATGGTTTTATTAGACTACAAAAAGTGATTCCTAAACTTACTACCTAGTGAAGAAGTTTCTAATTCAATACGTCAACCATGGCTCACACGCAATTTTTTTAAGAACAAAACATTGTGAAGGGAGCCAAGCGGCCAGTTCATCTTCATTAATAAAGAACTGAAAGCTTCTCAATTGTTAAACCTCCAGCATACATCATGTTATGGCACAATTAAATATGTCCAAATGTTGAAGGATAGCGTAAACACAATGTATCTTGCATAGATTTGTTTAAAAGATTTTCTATAGTGACAACAGATCTTCATTCTACAGTTTAGCCAAGTTTCATTCTTGACATGGGATGTTTGATGCGTACCAGAACTAAAAACTTTCGATTAAACATAGTTGCACAAGCTACATATGATGCCTTTCGCAATTGAGATGTGAAATTAAAATGTGATAAGAGCATAAACCCATGAGAAATGAGAAATCAATCCAATACCCATTCAAGCGACTGTCCATTCAGTAGAGAAGTGCAGCAGAACTTTCCTTTACCAACTGATCGAGCTAGAGCAATAACAGCTTACATATATTGTTACCAAAATCCTGACAAAGAAAAAAACTTGCTTAGTTGATATCCGATAATCATTAATAAAAACCTAATATAGTGCTTGATGCTTTTAGTTGTTAAATTTATTGGGAAGCAAGCATTTGAATTTTTGATACATAGGAAACAAACCTTGCGTATCGTACACCTTTGAATTCGATATTGCATAACTCTAAACTCACAGAAAAGGGAAAGAACAAGTATACATGAATTGCTATTGAGATGAAGATTGATAACATATATGTTCACTAATATTACATTAAGCTATCAATTTTGTGGAGCAAATTAATTTAATTCCTATCCACACTACATTTCGTTTTACAGTGTTGATTATTTCTCAGCTCAACAAGATATCAAAAAAGTAAAAGAATTGACAAAAAAGCAAAGGGAAGTAAACAAAAATAGAAAACTTCTGAGGAAAAAAAAAACTTACATTTGTGAGAGCACCCTATGTTTTAATGATTAAAGGCATTCCTCATTGATCTCTATGGTGGAGATATGAACAATTTCTGGCCGTTATTTTAGGAGTGGTTTGAGGAATGGGCAGTTGGAAATAAATAGTGTAGAGAGGGGAGAGGGCATCCCTCTTACTGGAAGGGAATGGAGCTTAAGGCAATCATCGATGGTCAGCTCAGAGAGGAATCGAGGAAGGCAGTGCTGATTCAGAAAGTGATTGGAGATTAGGGAAATTCCTGATGTCTAGACTTTGAAGCGAAGTGAGGTGCAAAAACTGGCCTTGTTCCAGCATTGACTCAATTTGAGGTAAATTACCCTCAATATATAGATATTGAAGAGAGGTGAGGCTTTTGAGAACTTGGCTGCTTAATGTTTTCAGATTGTATATATAAAGTGTTTGGATAGAGGAAGGCAACTCCCAATTCTCACCACCAACAATCTCTTCTTTACTGCCATCATGTTTGATCCATAACTCTGTGAGACAGGGGAGTCTCTGTAAACGCCATTCCTTTCGGCCGTTCACCAGTTTCTACCAATTGATGATTTGAAGGAGCTGTAAATTGCAGGGCAATCCTCCTTGAGGAAAGGACTCTATTTCTGGAAAATAACACAGTTTCAGTTGCTTAAGAGATGGAAGGAGTTCCTGCATACGTTCTGACAGCCACTTCAGCTTCTTACAGTACCAAATATTCAGTAACGTTAAAATGGCAAGACGGTCAGACTAATTTTGATGTCTTTTTTTTAAAATGATAAAAGCTAAGCTAAATCTTGGTTGTTTTGTATCCTTTGAAGTTTGAGCAAAGGTTCTTTATTTGTTGTAAACCAGTTACTCTGGCAAGTTTTCACGGCATTCAGTCAATTGTCTTATCGTGAAAGTTGAGATGTACTAGTGATTTATCTTTTCTTTTGTGATCGTCCAGTTCACGTTATAGATTACTAGTTGATATTACTATTCAACATGGCATGAGGTTCGACTAATTTTTGCATCATTCTTGTTGTTGCAGAGATTGAAAAGATAAAAGCAGCTGATTCTATATTGATTGTTGGTTGTGGTACTACTGGTGTTGAACTTGCTGCAGAAATCATTGTCGATTTTCCTCAGAAGAAGGTAACTTTGGTGCATGAAAGATCCAGGCTACTAGGGTTCATCGGACCAAAAGCATCTGACAAGACTTTAGTTCATTTAAATCAAGAAAAGGTAGTGTCAGTTCATTTGAAGTAGTGTTCTTTTTTCTTCTCCCAACAGGATTCTAAAAGGAGAAAAGATTAGAAACTTTGGACTTAAGTGATGGGAGATGCTTGTAAGTATGCAGTTGTTACAGGATCAAACAAGGGAATTGGCTTCAAATTGTTAAGCAGGTCGCGAATTCAGGTGTAACGGTTGTCTTAACAGTCTGAATGAACAAGGATTTTCAAATGTTCTGTTTCATTAGCTTGATGTTCAAGATGCTCAGAGCATAGAGTCCTTATCAAAGTTCATACAAACACAATATGGGAGGCTTGATATTCTGGTAAGAGTATGACTCTATGTATTGCTCCTCATTCGATCTCGAAGCAAATATTGGACAGTTGCTGAATAAATTTCTGGAGGTAAATAATGCTGGAGATTCTGGAGTGGTACCTGATGAAGATGTCCTAAGGGCCATGAACATGCATCTTGTAGACTGGGTAAGATAATTTGCTCAATGCTTAGGCCTTGTTTTATTATGTGATTCAATCTCATATCTAATTGTGGGACTACACTGGGTTTGTTGTTGTTGATCTCATATCGAATTGAAAATTTTGGTCCTCAAGCTTTGTCAGGGTTAAGTTGTCGATTGACACCAAGTTGAGATGTCTTGGAGTGCTGATGTCAGGGTTGAGTGTTTGTTTATGTAGCCGACTCTAACTTGTTTGAGACTGAGGTGTAATTGTTGATGTTGCTTATTATTGTAAACAGTTAGCAGGGAGAGCTGGCGATGCCATTCGAGTTGTGATGAAAACAACATACGAGAATGACAAAATATGCTTGGACACTAATTACTATAGTGTTAAGAATGTTACTGAAGCTCTTCTTCCACTGCTGAAAAATTCCCCTTCACCAAGGATTGTTAATGTCTCTTCCCGTAGAGGTGCTTTAATGTAAGTAAGACTGTCATTCTCGTCGTTTCTGAACATTTCATATTTCTTGTTGATTTTTTTTTCTCACATAGCAAATGCCAAATGAGGAGAGGAGAAAGGAGCTCAGAGATATTGAAAACCTGACAGAAGATAGAATGACGAGATTCTGCAAAATTTTTTGCATAATCTGAAACAAGACTCTCTCGAGGTGAATGGTTGCCAGATGATGCTACCAGCATATAGCATATCAAAAGTATTACTCAATGCTTACACTCAAATTCTTGCAAGAAAGTACCCGAAAATGTGCATCAATTGTGTCCATCCTGGATTCGTCAACACGGATATATCCTGGCATAGAGGACCAATGCCTGTCGAGGAAGGAGCTGAAGGACCTGTCATGCTAGCTCTTTTGCCTGATGGAGGACCTACTGGCTGCTACGTTGATCATACAGTAGTCACCGAGTTCTAGATATAACAAAATAACTACGCCCCAGTCTAAAACAAGTTTTTAGATCAAGTCGTGAAATAAGACAATTTCTTTAAGTGTCTCTTGGTATTTGGTTGAATCTCTGAGCTTGATTGGTGTTCTAGTGGTTGTATTAGCAATTGAAATGCTAAAAGTTTTCCTTTTATTTTTCCATATCAATGGACTCTTGTTTTAGAATGAAATAGGGGTAACATGGTAGATATAGAATTATCATATTGAATTTTTTGATATTATGGCATTTGGTATGCATTTTAAAATGTTTTTCTATTCGATACGCTATAGTCCCCAAACAACACAATGTACTACCTCTTGATGAGCAGATCTCCTGCAACGTTCTGTTTGTCGAACTAATCGGTAAGCTTACAGTAGGTCGATGCTCGGGGCTCTTCCTCAACATTCCTCTAATAACTGTTTTTCTGTGAAAACAATATCCAAATGAAATATAATGACAAACAAATGCCCCATCTCAAATAAGCATGTAACAGAAGAATAGAGCATTCACAATGTCAAGATTGAGGCTCGGATTTGTTGTCTGTTGGAAGTTGATAACTTGAACATGTAACATCTTCCAGAAGGATTATGAGTACACATGATTTCATATTCTAGTATTTCGAAATGTTTACATTTGCTTCAAAATGTAAAGAAATTATCATGTGCCACGAGGAAGGAGAAGATAGACCATTAAGAACAATTTTTTGATAACCGAGAAATCCTCGAGGCTAGTGGTGCACGGTTCAGAATTCGGTGGATAATGGGGCCATTGCATAACATTAACAGTTACAAGAAAGGAAAGAAGAAAAATTATCTCCTAAAACATGACTAAATATATCACACACAAATTATCAATTAAACACCTATGAGTAGAACCTTTAGCACAAAGACAAATTATGATCGCAAAACAAAGGCCTGACTTACAAGGACGGAGAATAACAAGATGGCAATGGGCCAATGCATGATCTGTTTATTTTGCTTATCAGTCCTGCCATGTCCTGAATCATTGTAAAGTGTATTATGAAGTGTCAAATTCAGTATAAGTAGCAAAAGGTTCTCATTTTGAGGAAACAAACATACAATAAGTAGCATTTATATAATGAAATTGCACTTATTTGCTCATAGCATCATTCAGCATTAACTATTTTCAAGATTATGCCACAGTAAATCATTGACCAATCACACTGATAGCTTCAATAGTTCACTGAAATTTTGTCTAGTTCGGTGTTTCACCGGTTACTAATTCAATATATGTATAGTAGGCCTTCTTCGCCATGACATTAGTGGCACTCTTCTCAATTTTTGGGTGCACTCTCTTTAAGTAGCTAAAACCTCTATTTTATCCCTTATCATCATGAATTATTCTTTTATTGTTATCACTTCAGTTTGATTTTATCTTAATGTTTTAGTTAGAGATAAGGGCTTAACTTATTAGGAGTCTAAACTGAGTTCTCTATATAAGTAAGACAGTTTGTACTTTGATTTGACATCTACTCCCTCTGTCCCTATTTATGTTGCACCGTTTGACTTGGCACAAAGTTTAAGAAAGAAAGCCAGACTTTTTGAAATTTGTTGTGTAAAATAAACCTTAGACATTTGTTTGGCTATAAATCATTTCATTAAAGGTAAAAGGGGAATTTTGAAGTTAAAATTAATTTTAATTATAGAAAGACGACATTCTTTTCGGGACAGACTTAAGAGGAAGAACATCTCTTCAACAATATAGTTGGAATTTGGATTTACTTGTCACTTGAATTCACTAACTGACAAACGAAACCCCCCATCCCAAGGTCTCTATATATACAGAGCCAGTCATTTAAGCTTCTATTCGTAAAATTAATCAATAGAGATACAATATAAGGTCAGTTTCCCATTTCATTATGTATCCGAGGAATTGAAATGGAGATAATAGAAAAAAATTCAAGAAGCCTTACAAATGCTTTAAATGCAGGGCAATGAGCAGCCATTTCATACCTACAGCAGCCTGGTCAAGAAATGAAAGGATTTAAGACACAGAAGAAGCCCACAATGACATGTATATATCAAATAAACACGAGATCATTGCTACAACAAACCAGTGTCCTCAGCGTTGGGAAAGAAGATAACTTTATGAAATGAAAGGTGTGGTAACAGATGACATACAGAGGTGTGAGGTTCGTTATCTTCCAAAAATTATTGGAAATGAATGTCTACAGAGAACTCCAATACAATTTGGCACCACATTCAAAGTAAGATATAAATGCACTTGAACCAGAATGGAGTAAAGGAGTTGCATACCTAAGGACCAAATATCTGATTTAAAACCATATGGAATATCCGTAAGAAGTTCCGGGCACATGTAATTGGGAGTTCCAACTACCTGGAATATAAAATAACACTATTAGCTTACTGAAACATCTCTTCCACTGGAAGTTTTAGCTCATTTAGTTCCATAAGTGATATCTTCCATTATTTCTTGTTATTTTTTCTTTAGCCTAGCGGGTGGGGACGGGGGAGGGAATGTAAGCTAGGTCATCCCGAATGTAATGCTCATGAGTGTTCGCACCATTGGTTCCCGTTTTCTCTATGGCTTTGCTAAGTGGGAAAATATTTAGAAACAAAATGCCAGGTTTTATTTAGGCAAAATTTAGCACAGATTGTGCTTAATCATCATGCAAGTTCGTACTGTTGCCCATATCTGATATAAAATGACACATGTTGGACGCAGAGGACATCATCAATAAAATGGATCGGAGTGGAGTAAGGAAAATTCAAAAGAGGTAGAAATAAGATACTGAACTATGATTTCTGAAATGTATCTATGCTAGTAATAAATAATATAAGACATATGAACCGATGCATGTCTCGAGGTCTGCCTTCTGTTAGACTAACTTTTACGATGTAAATAATTAACCAAATGAATTAAACACCAACTTGATTCACCAGTGCCATGCTGTATCCTACATTTCATTTTAAGAATGTAGAAACTAATTTGACCTACATAGGTTAGGTGAAAATAACAAAGAAAAGCATCGGGTATCAGATACATACTGAAGAAGCCAAGTCATCAGCCTTCAACGTTTTCGCAAGGCCAAAATCCCCTGGAGAAAAAAGTAAAAGGGAAAAAAAATATGTAGGCCTACATCAGAAAAATCGACTGTATCCATCTTCACTTCAATAAAAGAACAAAAGCATTGGTAGTTACCAAGGCGAACGTTGTGTTCCTTGGTCAGAAAGATGTTTGAGCACTGCCACAGAAAGGTGCAAAAAACACCTCAGAAAATAGATTGGAGAGGAAAAAAATACGATATTAACAGATATAAGATACGTACTTTAAGGTCGCGGTGCAGTACAAAATTTGAATGCAGATATTCCACTGCCAATAAAATTTGAGTGAACCACTTCAGCAGTTTCTGCATGGTGGACATTTCTGTAAGGATGAGACACTAGAAAATGACAACTAACTGAAGTTTATACTAGAGCAATAATACATTACCCTAATCAAATGAACAAGTTAACTCGTAAATTAGCTATAAACTTGTTATCTCGTGTCCGTAGTCTAGAATCTAGATGTCTAATTAACATGTCCCAGCAAAATGATAAACTAAAATACATTGTCAACATACCTCTTCTGGAAAATATTGCCCATTTGCTTTTTTTATCAGTTCAGCCCTATCAAAATATGCATCGTTAAACTTAAGTTTAGCAGTTAATTAATGAAAAATGAAAAGTTATATAGAGACTTACATATCACCGCCTTCGCAATAGCCAGTAACAATGCAAACATAGCAGCCCTACAGTACGATTAACATGAGAGAAATAATCACCAATATCAAGGATATTATAGTCAACTCAGCACTTGAAAACAAAATCAGGCTTCTCACCTTCTCTACCCATGCTTCCTTGAACTCAACAATATATGGATGTTGAAGACGAGCGATTAGTGCCATCTGCACATCCAAGTTGCAAGAAAATACATGTCAAGAATTTTGAATAGCTATGCATTTACGTAAATTTACATAGAGAAGAGAGTCTCATGCGCCAAATAAACAAGAAGAGCCAAGATGAGAACGTATTGAGATGAAAAATGTATATGATAGAGACAAAATGGAGCACAACTAGAAAACATAAGAATTTAGCCACATTTACTTCTTGAAGTTTCACTTATATAAGTTCCCAGTATAGAGTGAATCACAGATGTATAATCTTTATCAAGTGATATGAAAACACTCTCAAGGGACAACAAGAGCTAGTCAAGAAATCGGGTAAAATCAGAATCGGCAAAAAGATAAAATTCAACTCTGAAACCAAAAGAAACTAGATAAAGGGATTCCAAGAGCATCCCTGGTTCCAAATAGAAGTGAACTTCAAACTCAATAGTTGATGAACATAAGCTATTCACGACAAAAAAGCCATCATATTCAAACTTTTAAGCTAAAGAAAATATTTTTAATTTCCAGTACACTATGCCTGAAATATACTATTCAGGAGAAAAAGGCATCATACTCAACGATTTAAGCTAAGGAAAATCTTCTCTTCTTCCAGCAACAAAATTTCTGTATCCTTATTTAATGGCCTGTTTGGTTCCAAAATTTGCTTATTTTGAAATGTGTCTTTGTTCAGAGGTGCTTTCCGGAAAAGTACATCGAAGAGTAGCAGTTTGTATTTGACTAATCAGTTTGTAAAACACTTTGCTAATATTAGAGCAACAATTTGTGCTTGGCCAAGGTCAAAGAAGTGCTTCTGGAAGCAAAACTACTTTCTTCAGTTTCTGAAATACAGCTCTTGCTACTACTCAAAACTACTTATTTTTTCCTAAAAAAAAGCTCGGCCAAACGGCTCAACTCTATAAAATAAACACTTTTGACTTCCTCAAAAACTTGGCGAAACAGGCTATTAGTAACTCTTGATGCACAAAATGCAAAAACCATAACCAAATAAATTGAGAAACAACACAATGTACTACCTCTTGATGAGCAGATCTCCTGCAATGTTCTGTTTGTCGAGCTAATCGAATCTTCTTGAGCACATACCTATAAATTCAAGATACCCCACAAAGAAACAAAATCAACAATACATCAAATTCAAATCTTATAAGCATTTTCAAGAAAAAAAAAAGACACAACTTTCTAATTACTTTTTTCTTTCTTGCTTGTGATTAACTAAAATAGCAGCACCAAATGCTCCACGCCCAATCTGTTCCATGATCTCATAATGTTCCATTCTTGACTCCATTACTATAATCCTAAACTAAAACACTTAAAGAAATCCAAAACAAAAATATGCCAATAATTCTCAAAAATCAGTCACACCATTTTCTTCATCAGTCAAAACAACTAAAAATTCAATCTTTACACATCAATCCCAAAGAAAAGAAGAAAACTTTGGCACCCATAAACACAAAACACATAAAGATTGCATTTTTATTCAAGATTTTGATACCCATAAACACAAAACACATAAAGATTGCATTTTTATTCAAGAATGGTAAGATTGGACTCAAAATAGGCTTTGGGTATTTGAGAAATAAAATGTAGAAGAACACTTTTTAGGTGAAAAAAGAAAAAGGGGTGGATCTTCTTATGTGATGTATTGCTACTGTTTTATTTTTTTAAAAAAATCTACATTATTATTTGTACTATAGTATTTTGCTTCTTTATTGTTCAAGAAAAAAAGTGTTGATCTGAAGAAACAGTTGTCACAGTTTTCAGCTCTGATGAATGCATATGTGGAGTGGAAAAGCATCTATACATTATTTTTTAATTTAATAATTGATACTTAGGCAACTCCTCCAATAATATGTGATGCACTATATTTCTTTTTTAATTTATATTTTTGAGAAAAAATAAATTGAAAAAGAAATATAGTGAATCACATATTATTGGAGGAATAGTATTAGAAATAATATCTTTTTACAATTAAAAATAATATTATTTTAAACTTTTTATTTCACACGATGATTAATAAAACCCCTACTATCATTTTATAATATTATGTTTATTATATTGTATTATTTTAGTTAGTATAATATTTAGATAGATTGAATTGAGATCTCATCATTTCATAATATCATAAATTAATAATCTCAATTTTGTAATATTTTTTTATAAAAAAAATAAGAAAAGAAGTAGATGAAAAAAAGTAAGGATGCTTTTTATCATTATATAACAAAGAATTTAATATTATAATTAATGAAATTAAATAACAATCAAAGTAAATACTATAATTAAAGTAATGAGACAACTATCCAAAGTCCAAGCAAGTTGTTAATGATGTAATTTATAATGACATAAATATTCATAAATTATTTTAAATTACGATTTTTTTTAAAAAAAATTCTTTTTTTAAACTCAGCTCAAAATTCAATTAAAATACATTACATAAATTGAGATTAAGAAAATAATAGTGATTAAAGTAAAATGTTCTAAGTGATAATTAAAGTTTTTGAAAGATATAGTTTATTAGTTTAATCATGATTAGGGTGGTAGGTTTAGTTGCAAATAAACCAGTACAACTTCCAACTAATTTTTTCCTCTCTATATATATATACTTTCTCTCTCACACATACACACAGTTAAACTATTTGAATTTAAATGAAAAAATTAAGGAAAAAAAGATTGTTATTTTTGCAACTTATAAATTTGTATCTGATGATTAATAATGAAAAATTGTTATATAGTGATAATAATTTAAAATTTTATCGTATATAAATGACTTAATTTTAAAAGAATTCTGAGTTTTGAATTTTAAGAGCATTTTATCCTTTCTAAAATGAGACTTCTTAATTAGTTCAAAACTTTGAATCTAGATTAATGATTTGAGCCACAAAGTGACTAATGAAACACTAGATAAAAGAATAAAAAAAATATATATTTCAAAAGAATATTATCTTTAAATAGTTCGATTTATATATTATCACTATTGTACACATTATTATTCTACATTATATCTTATATAAAATGAAAAATAAATTTTGCTAACTTAATGTGAATATTATATAAGTGACATAAAAAAAACTTTAAAATCGTATATTATTATAAATTGATATTCTAATAATTATTTTTAATGTAATCTTATGAATCAGAAACAATCTTTCTATTGATAGTTTATCAAAAAAAAAATCTTTCTATTTTTAGGAGGTAGGGATATGATCTGAATTAGTGACGAAATCAAAAATTTAATAAGGTGAAGGCAATTTTTCTTCTCAATTGTTTTAAGAGTGTGCAAAATCAAATACACTCTTAGTAGCTAACATTTAATTATGTACATTACATAATTTTTTAACAAAAAGTATACATCAGACCATCCTACGCCTAAGTTGACTATAATTTATTTTTTTCGTATCTTATTTATAAAATTATACTAAATTTATTATTGTTATAATGTATCTTCTTGAAATTAAAGCATTCATTATAAACTTATTGAGTACAATCATAGTTGACTAATAAGCAGAGTTACTCAAATTATTATTATTGTTATTATTATTATTATAATAATAATTATTATTATTGTTATTATTATTATAATAATAATAATAATTATTATTATTATTATTATTAAAAGTATAGACTTCTGCTTTTATAAAATTTGTGTATAACGAGGTGAGTTGGTCAGAACCATGTGGTTTTTGCTCTCTTAAATGCATCACCATGTGCTCATTCACAAATCCATTTGCCTGTTGATTTTTTTTTTTTTAATTTGATATTTAAAATACTTAAAATTTGATTAATCTGAATTTGTATTTGAAAAATTGAACGTTTAGATAACATGTTTTTATCAAATGTCATTTCATTTTCATGATTCAAATTCAAAACATTTAAACATATGAGTAAAAAAGATGAATACGTATTTACTTAAAGGTAGAACAAAATTTAAAACTGATAAGTTTTAAATTTTCCATAGCTCCTTTTAATTACAATATTTACTGAATTCATTAATATAAATACATAATCACAGTAGTAGTTAATGAGTTCATTCGAATATGTACATGATATTGTAGCTCTACTCCTATATTTATATTATAAAAAATTAACGGTAATAAATATATATATTAATAAAACGTATTAAAACTTTTATTGATATTAGTTAATCATTCAAATGTGCATTCAGATTTAGACGTACTAATCTCAATGAAAACAAACAAGGCTTAAAAGTAGAAGTAGAGAAAAAGCTTCCTACTAAGAAGTTTCCCTTTTAAGGTTCGAACTCGAGACCTTTGATTAAAAACAATGAAAAAAGTTTTTTTTAACTAATTTTTTTTTATTCTCTTATTGAAATCTGAGATCTTAAATTAAGAATAAAGATATTCTGATCATTCCATTGACACCTTAGTGGTCCATATAAGTGCTAATTAAACACCCCACATGCTCTAATCTCTAATTACAAGCATATATGTGATAATAATCACTAATTGTTTATTAGTTTCTATCATTTGTTTTGTATTAATCTTCAAAACAATATGTCAGGGAGATTATAAGTTTGTCTCCTTTTTTTTTCCACTTTAATACGGAGTAAACTACAAATATAAATTAAACTTATACTAACAACATGGCAAAAAATAAGGTATTTATTGTACTTTACATGTCCTATATATGTAGTTATTTACATTAAAAAAATGCTTACTGCCAGATACCACATGATTATGGTTCTTGATTTATGTCAAATCAAAGAAGATACGATACTAAAATATTAACTAATGTGAGTATTTAAAAAAAATTGAACCAACTTATTATATAGGCATTTGATAAGCTTTTCGATCTACTTGTTATAATTGAGATTTTGTTTAATAAGTTAACCATAATTAAGTGAAAGAAATATATACACAAACATATATTATGTATATATTGATTTAATAATATATGACACATATAAGGAATACTTGAAGTTCATGCACATATAATTGAAGTTAAATCATTTTTATGTAACTTCAAATATTTTTATCTAAAATTATTTTAAAATAGATAGACGCATAAAAAAATAATTAAAATTTGAGTACAACTTAAATAATATGGCCTAGTATGAAATGGTGTGATATTTAGCCCAACACATATGAGTATATTACTATGCTGATATGAAACAAGAAGATGGGAACAAGAATATTCAATAATTAGCCTGGGCCCAGAAAGGAATGGTGTAATGTTCAATAATTAGGATATTTATGAAAAATAAAAGTGAACTAATAATTAAATATTATAATCGGAAAAATTGAGAATGGTAAAAAAGGTTAGTTTAGTAAAACACACTTTAAAAATGAGTGGTAATGATGGTGATTAGTAATGACGTGTGAGATATTGACCGATGATAATATTTGTGGTTGGGCGAGGTAGTTGTTAGTGATGACCAATGGTGATACTTGATGATAAAGGTAATTGATTGATAAAAATGATGGTGATAAAGGTAGTTGATGGGTGTAACTAATGATGGAGATTGCTGATGAAGGAATTGAACGTTGTTGATGGCAATGGCGAAGTTAGAATTTTGTACTACAGGCGAGGTTGAAAATATGAAGAAGCAGACATGCGAAACAGTCGATCGGGGTTAAGTTCAACATTTACTATATATACAAAATTTTATTTATCGGCTCGACTTAGCTCCGCTCCTGATTGGTTGGTGGTGGAAGCTAGAATGAGTAATAACAAGTGGCCTCTTGATATTTATTCAACTGTATCAAAATTGTTGAACACCATGTAATTGGGAAGACTTTGTCAAAACTAATTCTCCTAACTCATTGACTTTAATTAGGTACACTAATTCAAGAAAATTAAAATTATATTAATATCTTTTTTTCCGTATCAATTTATGAGATATATTTTGATTGAATACTGATATTTTTCCTATGGTATGACTTAGAAAGTTTTATCATAAAAATGACAAATACTTATTTGTCTATAAAAGCTTTTTATTAAAAGAATATGAGAATTTTAAAAATTATTTTCAATATAAGAACTAATATTCTTTTTTGAATAAATTAATAATATCATATAAATTGAAACGAACCAGCGTACTAAAAAGTTTGAAGGTTTCTTCGATAATACTATATTGAGTTTCCTTTCCTTTAATTGGAATCTTCCATGACACTTCTAATTTGGACGGTACAACCTATTATTTTGCCATAATATATGGTATTATACTATCTTGTATTATAAAATAATAATAAATACAATATTTAAATGATTGTATCATTTTTTTATCATGACATAATTCTATATATTAACAATTTAAAGAATCAACCTATGAAAAAAGTAAAGTACAATGTAAAGTTATCGTAAAAAAGATATATTAAACGATAAAATATGATTATTATCGTCTCAATTTATATAATACTTTTCTAATATCGAGATTCAAACAAATCTTTCTTTGATCGTAATTTTTTCATATATTTTGAATTGTCAATTACTGTACTTTATAAGTACATAGTTTCCAAATACGTAAATTTTATTTCAAAAAAGTTTCTACCCAAATTCACAATCTTTAACTCTCGAATTTAAAATTGTGCTACATAAATTGGAGTAAATAAAATAATAAATAAAGACAAATTAAAAAATAAAATAACAACGCAATCACATCAAATCAATTGTACAATATAAATAAATATTATATTACGTAATAATACAGGTACCAACCATTGAGACAAAATGTTATTTTCTTTGTCCTTTTCATCATGACTTGGTCATTAAAAATATTAAGCTATGAACTGTGGTGTGTTTCAATTTGGTTCAATGTGTGTTAATGAGTAGAAAAAAAAAACTTTTAACAGGAAGGTTCTTGTCTGCTTTCCAACGAGCAAATTACTTGTACGTATAATCATATGAAATGTTTATGCCAGCAAAGTTTATCAACTTTTTTGGAAAATGATAAAAAGAAGCTAAAGCATTAGTGGTTGTATCCGTGGAGCAAAGATTCTTTATTTCTAAAGATTCTTGATAAAAGTGGTCTCATTTTTGTTGATGTTTTGTTTGCTTTTCATGGCCAAAATTTGAGTTCCTCTACTAGCATTTTGCAGTAGAATGTGCATAAGAGTTCAATTTTTTGAATAGGTGTACTATAAATAATTTTTAGTTGTTGTAGATAAGGAGTATAGGATGTATTATTCCTTCGTTATTTTGGCTTGTTATTAAGGTTTTCCCAAAAATATTTGCAACCACATAGTTATACTTTTCGGTTTACACTTGTATATCTACTACTACTGATATGAGGTGTGGCGAGATGATTGAGATTCTTCGCCCTTAATCAAAGATTAGGGGTACGAGCCCATGGAATTGAAAAAATCCTGTTAGTAACACCGCCCCCTAAAATGGCCCATGCAATGTGCAAATTCAGAAAACTCACCGTATATTCAATTTTGCAACCAATTGACAAACCTTAGTTATCCATGGTCATGTTATGGCACAATTAAATATGTGCAAATGTTGAAGAATAGTGTAAACACAATGTATCTAGCATAGATTCATTTAAAATGACTTTCTACAGTGACAACAGATCTTCGTTCTACTGTTACCAAAAGTTTCATTCTTGACATGGGATGTTTGATCCTCACAAGAACTAAATAGTTTCGATTAAACATGGTTGCACAAAGTTTAGGTACATAACTAAGAGATAGTCTCTAAGTTATCTCTTAATTGTGCACAATGACAACGGATTAAGCATGATAACTAAGAGATAAGTCTCTAAAATTGTGATAACATAAAAAGTATAGGTACCAAAATGGTCATTTCAACATAAACCGATTATAAGCTGAAGTGAAATCCTAAAAACTAGTCAAGCAATGAGGCAAGTATATGACTCAATTTCACTAGTGACAAGATAGACGAGAGAAATTGCGCAATAATTTACCATAAACTGACAAGGCACTCTCGTGTGTCGAGAAATTTTTCAAAAATTGCATGTGCTTTATGAGCCTGATTTCAATCTCCAATCTGGAAGCAGAGGGACAAGAAGAGTCGATTTTTCGTCCTTTGAGGATCGAATGTTTGTATCTCAGTGTATAATACTCAGTCAAGGGAATAAATCTTGAATGTCAAGGATATCAGCTAGGACACCAGCTGCTGTGGTATCATTCCCTGCTCCAGCACCTTGGATAACCAATGGTTGTTTCTCGTAACAACGGCTGTATATCTCTACCTGTAGACAAACAAAACAAATTACAGACGTTCAATCATCATAGTCATTCTTCGACAAAAGCAAGTCATTAGTCTTACTGATTGTATGACCTCCTAATTAGTACAAGGGATACATTTTACGATTAAGGTAGAATCAAAGACCTTAACTGCACAAAGTTTTGCAGGGCAACACCAGATTATGCATAAAGAATAAAGACAAAGTAAGGCGTTAGCCTAGGCATGGGTAAAAGATAACCTTGAATTCACTATTGTGTTATCTAACCGTGAATTCATCCCGAGCAGGATATATACTTCCAGACTTTCTGCTAGCTCTGAGGTGTCACTCGAAGTTAAGTAATAAACATAATTTGAAGGAAACTTCATAATCTTCAAAGTTCTCTGACTATCAAAACCAAAAAACTGATGTAATTATGCAGTGGCATCAAACTTGACATCAATGTGGTACAACATGGTGTAAAATAATGGAAGCAGGCATTTAAACTTGACAGGCTTGATGTAACTCTTATTAAGGTGTTGGCTACCTGATTGAGAAAGTGAGGTTGCATTTCTTGGACCCTTTATCTCCAAAGTTGATAACATATATTAAGCAATCAACTTTCTTGAGCAAATTATCTCGATTCCTACCTATACTAGATTTCTTTTACAAATATAAAGATTTCATCTTGATCTAAAGATATTTTGTGGACTTCTCAGAAGCAATAGATGGTATACACTGGTCAAAAAGAATTAACGAACAAGCAAAGAGAATTAACAAACAATCAAAATATACTAAGGAAATAGAATAACTTACATCTATCGGAGCAGCAATTGTTTTAATCATTACAGGTTCTCCCAATCAACATTTATGATTTGAGCAATAGACGTTCCACACTGCTCAATCACAGGTATTCCCAATTGATCTCTATGATGGGGCTGAATCATTAATAAAAACCTGAATAGTGCTGATGCTTTTAGGTGTTAAATTTATTGGGAGGCAAACATTTGTATTTTTGATATATAGGAAACAAACCTCGTGTTTGGACACCTTTGAATTCTATTAGAGTTTCGAATTCGATAGTGGACATGTGCATCACTCTAAACTGACTGAAAAGGGAAATAACAAGTATACATGAATTGCTATTGAGATCTAAAATTAAAAGCATTCTAATCTGAAGATGATTTCTCAGTTTCAGAGTGGCAATAGACACTTCATACTGCGCAACAAGAATGTAATAAAGAAAAACAATTAACATAAAAGCAGAGGGAAGTTAAAAAAAACTAGTAGGCTTATGAAGAAAAAGAAAAACTTACATTTATCATTAAAGCCATTCCTTATTGATCTTTATGGTGGGGATATGAGCAATTTCTGGCCAGTATTTCCCCTTGTCAAATTCTAGTAGTGGTGTGAGCAATGGGCAGTCGTGAATATATAGATTAGAGAGGGAGGAGGGCAGTGCTGATTCAGAAAGTGATTGGAGATTAGGTAAATCACTGATGTTCAGGTGAGAGAGGGAGGAGGGCAGTGCTGATTCAGAAAGTGATTGGAGATTAGGGCAATTAATGATGTTCAGCTGAGAGACGGAGGAGGGCAGTGCTGATTCAGAAAGTGATTGGAGATTAGGGCAATCATAGATGGTGAGCTCAGAGAGGGAGGAGGGCAGTGCTGATTCAGAAAGTGATTGGAGATTAGGGCAATTACTGATGGTCAGCTCAGAGAGGGAGGAGGGCAGCGCCGATTCGGGAAGTGATTGGAGATTAGGGCATCTACTGATGGTCAGCTTAGAGAGGGAGGAGGGCAGCGCCGATTCGGGAAGTGATTGGAGATTAGGGAAATTCCTGATGTGTAGAGTTTGAAGCGAAGTGAGGTGCAAAAACTGGCCTTGTTCCAGCAGTGACTCAATTGAATCCATATATAGATATTGAAGAGAGGTGAGACTTTTGAGAACTTGGCTGCTTAATGTTTTCAGATTGTTTATTCTAAGTGTTTGAATAGAGGAAGGCAACTCCCAATTCTCACCACCAACAATCTCTTCGTCACTCCCATCATGTCTGATCTCTAACTCTTTGAGACAGGGGAGTCTCTGTAAACGCCACTTCTTTCGGCTGTTCACCAGTTTCTTGCAATTGCTGATTTGAAGGAATTGTAAATTGCAGGGCAATCCTCCTTCAGGAAATGGCTCTATTTCTGGACAATCATTCAGATTCAGTTCCTTAAGAGATGGAAGGAGTTCCTGCATACGTTCTGGCAGCCACTTCAGCTTCTTACAGGACCAAATATCCAGTGACGTCATCTGGGTCCCCCCACATGCCACCGAAAGTTTTTCAAGATTCTCACAATTCGAAATAGAGAGTCTTTCAGTGGCAGTAGGAATCAATAACCTAGTAAGGTTCTGGCAACCATCTACACTCAAACAATCCAGAAACATCTCACCAACTGGCGCCTCCAATTTCAATTTCTGGCAACGAGATATCCCTATTCTCTTCAAGGTACTGGGCAGTATGCTAAAAGGAATGGAGGTAAGAGACTTACAATCACTAACATCTAATACCTCAATCTGCTTCATTACCTCAAGTTGGGATCTAAACAGTTGAGCATCATCAAAAACAACTCCAACCTTCGAAGAACCACTAACTTCAAACCTTTTTAAACTTGAAAGTTGGATGGGTGTATCCAAACTGAGTTCAGGGCAATTTTTAATAGAAAGGTTCTCAAGTATAGGGAACTCTCCAATTCCTAGTCCGTGCCATTGCTTCCACTCCGGCATATCTTCAAATTCAAGCTTCTCAAGACAGTTAAAAGGCTTTTTTGAGGACAAACTCCCATAGAATTCTTCCGTCACATCGGTTATTCCATGCATCCCGCTAATGGAAAGGAATTTCAAACAAGGGAGTTGTCCTAGTGCTGGCAAGGAATCACAGTCCCTGCAGTTTCTAAGAGACAATTTCACCAGCTTAAGAAACAAAGGATCAGCTAGCCAATTTGGAAATTTTGTCCCTCTATATCCAGTGATTTCGAGTTGTTTTATGTTTTTATGTGGGCGTAGCTCATCAAGTATGTCTCTTTCAGTTTGTGAATTGTCGGCAGTACTACTTTCACTCCACTCCAAAGATAACTTCTCGACATGATTCTTCTCCCTCATCTTTGCCTTCACAGCTTCCTTTCTATCAACTACATTTTGCAACTTTAGAACTGAGAGAGATCCGTACAAGTTATCTATTTCACCCAAATCTTCCATTCTCAAACCACCTAGAACAAACTTGGCTCCCACTAGCACTTGGAGGTTTTTCAACTTGCTCAGATGGAGCGGCATCTTCAAGTGACGAGTGTTGCTTATGTCAAGATGACGCAAGTTAATCAACTTCTCCATCTGCAGCGGTAGCTCCTCAAGATAAATACAAGATGACAGGAGAAGTGTCTCCAAGTTATACAATGCACATGTGGAATCTGGCAACTTTTTAATCCGTGTCCTAGAAAGGTCCAAAAATCTGAGGAGCTTTAATTTGATAAACAAGTCATTTGGCAACTCAACAATCTCATAGCATGACAATGATAATGCCCTTAAGGATGTTAGTCTTGAAAATACGTTATGCAGCACCCTCTTGCTTAGCCTCATATGGTAATGGAGCTGGATATTGATTGGAAGTAATGTCCTCAGCTGCTCCAATTTGTAGAGGGGTGTCAATTTCTCGAACTCACCACCATATCCCATTGAATATGATATGTGTCGACTTTTTTCCAACATATAAGATCCTTGGCTCTCTTCCAACCTTCGACAAAGTTTTGAAGATGCAATTTGGGCTAAATCATTGACAAGGTCATGCATTAAGAATTTCTCTATGTTCCCTTCAGAAGGATTTGGGACCCTTTCGAATAATGATCTTGACCTCAACTCGAGAAAGTATTGGTTGCCTGAATCTTCAATTATTTCATCTTCCTGTGGTACAAGACCATTGGCAATCCACAGATGAATGACTTGTTCTTTCCTAAATGGATAATCTTTAGGAAATATTGCACAATAGGAAAAACATCGCTTTAAATGAGCAGGAAGATCATTGTAGCTCAACATCAGCGCTGGTAATATGTCATTGTGTGGCAGCTCCCATATTTCACTTCTCAAAATACGTTTCCAGCCATCGACCTCTGATTTGGAGCGTAATATGCCAGCGAGCGTCTTCAGAGCTAAGGGCAGTCCTTTGCACTTAGCTGCAATTTGTTTTCCGACCTCTTCAAATTCCAGATGTCCCATAGGATCCATGTTTTCAAATGCATGTCTTTTGAATAAAGACCAAGAGGCTTCAGTAGACAAATTGTCCATGCTAATTTTCTCCTTTCCCATCATCAAGGCAACACTCTCTTTACGTGTCGTCACAATGATCTTACTTCCTATATCTTCTTGTACAAAAACATTTCTCAAGTCGTCCCACTCGTTGTAGTTGTCATTCCATACATCATCCAGAACAATAAGAAACTTCTTTTCCTTTAAGCTTTCCTTCAATTTGACTTGTAGCTGATTAAGATTGTCATTATCAGTTGAGCCAATTTCTTGAAGTAACCCTTTTGTTATTCTCAAAGCATCATATGCCTCAGAAACACAAAACCAAGCTTTCAAAACAAAATGTTTCTGCACTCTCTCATCATTGTAAACCGCTTTAGCAAGTGTTGTCTTACCCAGGCCGCCCATTCCAACAATAGGAATTACAGTCAGATTTTTTCCACTTGCATCTTCAGATAGTAAACGATCAATCAAATCCTCTATATCATTCTGCCTTCCAAAGATATCAGAATCATCAACCAAAGAAGTTGAAGGTGTTCTAGTTTCTTGTTTAGTCGAACCAAAATGCTCCTTTAAGCCAAGGAGACCAATTTGCTCTTGCAAATCCTTTAATGTTTCAATAGTGTCTTCCAACTTCTCCTTTATGTTAAGGAAAAAATCATCACTCAAGCGAAGGTTGAGGTCACTTACTTGCTGGTTGCTTGTTTCTGCAAGATTTTGATGCTGACCTTCCACTTTAAGTCGCAAAACTTCATAATTGACTTCTTCCATCAAGTTTTCAGCAGAGTCCACAGCATCTCGAAGTTCATCAAGCCACTGGCTCACAGATGGATTTGATGCCTGCTTATTCTCTGCATCACTTAGCACAGCTTGAAGACCAAGCAATGTCATTCTCAGTTTCTTTAAGAGACGAACATCATTCGTATGCTTCTGGAACATCTTGAGCAGATCACCCTTAGGAGCAAGCCTATCAAAGAGAACATTCAAAGCTGAAGAGAGAAATGCACCACCAACTGCTAAGCCAATCTCCATTTCTGAAATCTGAAAAGCAAAACAAGGAAACACAAAATGATTCTTTGACAAGATATATCTTCAAATAGTGTGCTTTATTTTACCTGTTGAATGCTAAGAGTAATTTGCAAACAAGAATGACCACTGATTTCTCTCAAACTCTCTCTCTTTTGCTATCCTCTTACTTGTAATTGGTACAACTGAGTTTGCAAACTGTCCTTTTTCCAATGGAGTCTGGTTTTCCATTACTTCTTCACTTCAATAATTTAAGTAAGAGAATAAGGGTGGGACTATCATATCATGAATATGTTAGTGCAATAGTAAAATTGTCTTCGTGTGACTTATAGGTCACACAGGTTAATTTGAGCTGTGAAGGCTAATACTAATTTTTGTATTAGGTTCAGTTGTATACATCACACTCCGTGTTAGTTGAAGGCTAACACGGAATACTTTACACACCGAACTCTCCTTGCCCTATCCTCTGTGTATTGAAGCACAATGTTTTTAGTGATAAGTTCATTGAAGAAGCAAATTAGATTCAATAAAATAAATTTGTTAGAACTTTTATACTTTTTCGGTTTCAATTTAAGTGTCGTAATTTTCTTTTTGACCCATCTCAAAAAGAGTGTTTCTTTCTATTTAAATTCCTATTTTCTACATTGCAAGTATAAGACTACAAAATTTTAAAAACTATGCACATCTTTAATTTAAGATCATAAAATAAGAGGTAAGTTATTTATGTATAGAATTAATATGGTGTTTGGTTTACAATTTTAAAATTCACGTAACTAATACATGTATAGATTAATATAAGGGAATCTATATATTATTTTATGGAGGATAGAAAATGAAATAAGTAATACGCATAAGTAAATCATGTATAAAATAATACTTAAATTTTATTATAACTAATTCAAAAAAAAAAAAAAGTTCTTTTTTCCAAAAAGTAAAACTTTTCACCCAACAAGAAGACAGAGACTATTCATTATTTTCTCAATTCAATAATTGAAGCAAGAGGGGAAGGGTTATTAATTAGGGGGGACTCAAAATTAAAAGAACTTAAAATGATAAATTTCTACGCAGCTCATTATAGTGGACCTACCATATTATAAATATGTTTACTCTACATTCTTGAAAAGTTCTTCTTTTTTAAAAATAGAAATTATTCGTGAAAATATTATTGCTGAATTTTGAATTTAACAAAATTGAATTTCTTGTTTGAATGATAACTTCACATTCTGGTAAATCTTGACACTTTCTTTCTTTACATTATGGCATAAATAATTGAAGCAAGAGAATAGGGGTGGGTGTAGACAGGGCCCCCAAGTAATAAATTTCGCTCATTATTACATTACAGTGCTAAAAGTAACTACCATATCATGAATACATTGGTGCAACCGTAAATTTATCACACAAATTTGAGCCATGAGGTTAGATTGTCTACGTCATATTCTTTGAGATACAACCTTTTTTCAAATTATACTAACGCGGAATTCTTTGTACAACGAGTTGTTCTTGCCCTATCCTCTGTGTATTAAAGCACGATGTTTTAGTGACTAAATTCCTTGAAGAAGCAAATTAGCAGTTTTGGAGATAATAATAGGTATGTATAGTTGCTATAGTAATGGTGTGTTAGTAGAAACTATACATCTCTAATATTTTAATTCAATAGGATTATTAAGTAAAGATTCAACAAAATAAACAGTATTAGTAATGTGAGTATTAGTTATACAGATATTAATTATGTGGATATTAGCTATGCAAGTATTAGTTATACAAGTATTAGCTATGCAAGGATTAGTTATGCGGAGTTTAGTTATGCATAAATTATTACTTTGGAGGTTGGTTTTTTATATTAAAAATTAGTAAAATTATATATATTTTAAATTAAAACATTTTTTTTACAATTATACCCTTTCCTTCTTTAACTTTGAATTTAAATTAAAACTTTTCTTTAATTATGTAAAGAAGAAAGTAGTCAAATGGGACTGATAAGGGTAATATTGTCATTTTATTATTTATCCATGTATTAGCTATACACCTATTAATTATTTCACCTTCTACTCCACATAAAGAATACACTAATTTTCTCATAACTTATACATGTATTAGTTAGGCATAATACATAAACATGACCCTTAACTTGGCACTAGCTTGCAACTATGACCTTTAACTTTGGGTGTGCACAAATAGACACTTAAACTTGTATAAAATTGAACAAATAGACACATTTGTCCTACATGGCACCCTACATGGCAATTTTGTGTCCCACATGGCGTCCTACGTGTATTATGCCATGTAGGACGCGTGAGCCTACTTGTTCAATTTTATACAAGTTTAAGTGTCTACTTGTGCACACTCAAAGTTGGAGGGCATAGTTGTCCACTGAAGCCAAGTTAAGGGTCATATTTATGTATTATGCCTATTAGTTATGCGAATTTCAAAGTTGACGTCGTATTAATTTTATACATGAATAACTTTTTTCTTATCCACATACCAAACGTTGTATTAATTATAAGATAGATAATTGACAGAAAATATTATTTTTTATGGCCTTCTAACTAGCTAGGAGAAGAACAATTTTGTTGTCATGTTTGGTATTTTCTAGTTGAATTATTTTAGGGTAAATAATTGTCATCTTAATAAATTGATCACTCACAAAACATTAATTTTCAATTTAAAAAAGATAGATCATTTACTTTTAAAATCGAAAAAACAGTAAACAATAATAAAATCGAATAAACCATCTACATTTACACATAAAAACACACTCAACACACACACACACACATATATCAACAAATGATACATTTAATTAAGATCACAAACGTCATGTAGTGATATATTTACCTTTACAATTAATTAAATGTTAAATAACTCTCATTTCAAATATTGTATTGGACTTATTTAGCGACTAACAACTCTCTCTAAATAATTTGTAAGTCAATTTATTTAAATAAATTTACTAGTACAAATATAAAACATAAAATCAAGAAAAAAAACAAAATGATTAAAATTATTTGAGAGATATTTTTGTCTGTACATAGATTAATTTCATGGTATTAAATCCAATGTAATAGCACAAAATAAAAGATATTAGTAATACATCCTATAATACCATGTAGGGTGCATAACTAATCAATGGATTAGTTATATATAGGCCCAAAATTCCTACCAAACATAGTACTAAAAATATCATACATAATACATGGACTATTTTTCCTAATACTCCCTATCGAATGCCCCCTTAGATGGAGACGGAGTGAATACATCAATTCTACAACCATATGCTCTATTCTCTAATTGACTATAATTGGGTTATTATAAAGTAGTGGAAAGGGACTAAAGCATGGAGCCAAGACAACACAAGTTGTGCCAAAAAGTAATTTATAAAGTTGAATTGTCACCATCAAACTTACCGCTCTTAATTACACACCTAAATCTAATAAAAATCAATGGAAAGCAGGGATGATGATGGGACGAAGTGAGTATAGGTCGAGGCGAGACAAATTTGAACTTATGTGGTTATGGGGTTAGTTTGGACTTATGCAGTTGCGAGGAGAGGTGGATTAGAATAGTCATTTATAAAATTTATACAAGGGCGGGACGATTGTAGGTTATAGAATTGTTAAGTTTAGATTAAAAGCAATTTTTTCTCCCTTCTCTTTTTGTGGCGTGTCTTTTTTTCTTCTTATAAACGTAACTACTTTAAAATTATTTTTCTATGTAGCAAATTACTGTAATTATAGTAGCATGCCTTTTTAGTTAGCATGTCTTTTTAATTATTTTTCTCTATAGCAAATTACTGTAATTAAGATTTTTTATTTTTAAGAAAGCAAAATGAAATAGAACTTTTTTTTAGTATTCATCGAAATAATAATTCTGCACCTTTTTCAACATAAAGAATTTATCAAACTAAAATGATTTTTAAAAAAAAATAATAATTCATTTGGATTAACTAAAAAAATAATCTGGAATCACGTGTCTCTTCATTTTTTAATTTAACTTGAAAGGCTTAAAAAAAAGGAAGATTAAAGTTGAAGATGATAATAACGTGGGGTGAAAACATCAAAATAATACATATATTAGTTGTATTATATATCTTATTTAATATTATTTTTATACATAGTAAACCATGACGTTAACATTAAGAAATATTAGCACAACCTCAAGACCAAACAAAGTGCTTCTTTAAGATCCGAACATCATTTCTATGCTTCAACAATTCACTAAGTCTATCAAAAAGAACATGTCAATATACATTTCTTAATTCAATAATTGAGGCAAGAGAGTAAGGGTGGGTGTAGAAAATAAAAGAGTTCAAAATGATAAATTTCTACACAACTCATTATTATAGTGCTAAAAGAGACTATCATATCATAAATATGTTGGTATAATGGTAAATTTGTCTCCGTGTGACTTATAGATCACACAGGTTTGACCCATGAAAACATATATTAATTTTTGTATTAGATTAGATTGTCTACATCATTTGGATTAACTAATAAAATAATCTGAAATCACGTGTCTCTTCATTTTTTAATTTAACTTGAAAAACTTCAAAAAAAAAAATTAAATAAGAAAGAATAAAGTTGACAAATAATTATAACACGAGGCAGATGAAAACAATAAATTGTACTATGCGGAGCAATGCAGATTAAAATTCTTGCAGGTTTGCCCCACAACCACCTCGTTTGCTATTCCTAGAGGAAAGAGAGATGTTTGGGTTGGGGGAGGGGAATCATGGTTTTAACTCAGTAGGATTATTCAATAAAAATTCAACAAAATAAATTTGTTAGAACTTTTATATTTTTTCAGTTTCAATTTAAGTAACCTACTTTTCTTTTTGATTTGTCTTAAAAAGACTGTTTCTTTCTATATTCAGTAAGTTTATAAATTCTTATTTTCTACCTTGCATGTTTAAGATTATAAAATTTGAAAAATTATACATGTGCTCTGTTCTCTACATTGACTATTGGATTATTATAAATTAGTGGAAAAGGACTAAAGCATGGAGCCAAGACAACACAAGTTATGCCAAAAGTAATTTATAAAGTTGAAAAAATTATTCTGCACCTTTTTTAACATTAAGAATTTATCAAAACTAGAAAAAAAATCATTTGGATTAACTAAAAAAATAATCTGGAATCATTTGGATTATATACCTTATTTTAATATTATTATTATACAAAATGGTTTTAAGAAAGATAAATGTTTCTATCTTTAATTACATTCGTTTGGTAGTTGATTTGGAAATGAATTATGTAAGTATTAAATTTTGTATAAGTAATATCATGTTTGATAGTTGGTTAAGAGATAAGTTATTCATGTATAAAATTAATTAATACAAGGTTTGATTTACAATTTAGAAATTCACGTAACTAATACATGTATAGATTATTATGAAGAAACTTATATATTATTTTATGGATGATAAAAGATAGAATACGTAATACATGTCTAAGTAAATCATGTATAAAATAATACTTAAATTTTATTATAATTAATTCAAAAAAAAATTGTCTTTTTTTTCTCTTTTCCAAAAAGTAAGACTTTTCACTCAACAAGAAGACAAAGACTTTCACCCAACAAGAAGACAAACACTATTCAATTAAATAATTGAAGCAAGAGGGGAAGGGTTCTTAATTAGGGGTGTAGAAAAGGGGGGCCAACCCCAAGAGGGGGACTCAAAATTAAAAGAGCTGAAAATGATAAATTTTTACCCAGCTTATAATTATAGTGTTAAAAGGGACATATCATATTATAAATATGTTTACTCAACATTTTTAAAAAGTTTTTTTTATTTTTTTAAAAAAAGAAATCAATCTTTAAAATATTATTGTTGAATTTTGAATTTAACAAAATTGGATTTCTTGTTTGAACGATAACTTTACATTCTGGTAAATCTTGGCACATCTCATTATAGTGTACTAGGGCTAAATTTTACCTATTAATTGCTACAAGATGATGTACATTTTCTACTTTCTAAAGATATGTGAAGATATATAGTGCTAGAGAGAACATGTTCTCTATAATTGTAGGTCATTCATTATAACGTTTGACTTGTTTTGTATAGTTGACAGTCGTAGAAAAGAAAAACCCAACATTATTTTAAAAATTCTTTTCTCTTCTCATAAAATGAAATTAATAGTCCTAAGAATAGGTTAAGTCGCCTTGTGTCGATCACGACCTATTTGAGATTACTAGTTACTACTATCACATTTTGCCTGATGACATCAAAAAAAGTATTTCCTTACATATTACAGAGTTTGAGAACAGAAAGAGTAAACATTCGCAATTCTAGTACAACATGTAATTTTTGGAAATAGTATAGGTGTTTGAAATAAGGGAAAAAACTCAAATATGTCATCAAACTATTAAAAATGGGTCATCTATGTCATTCGTTAAAAGTTTGATTCATCCATGACATTCCCTTATAAAAATGATTCATTCGTGCCATTATTTTTTAACAGAAAATATATCCAGTTTTGCAAACATTTGTGGCACGTGGCCTCATACTAGAGGTCCACGTCACCTAATTAAAAAAAACTCAATATTTGATTAAATCAAAATTAAAATCATATCCAAAGCGTCTGACAAGACTTTAGAATGATTAAGAAACAAGAATGTGGAAGTGAAATTGATGCAATCTGAACAACTCGGGTGGAATTCGATTTTGACCATTATTTTCATATTAGTAATAGTGTGGAAAGAAAGACTGGCTCCAAATTGTCTTTTTTTCTTCTTTTTTTTTAATTTGAGTTTCTCGACCCTTTGACTTAGGATTAGTGAGTTCTATTTCTCTATGTGGGGGGCCAATTTAATTCCATCTCGTCTTTGATTTTTCCTTGCCATGTAGTTAAAGCTAGAAGAGAGCAACATTGGCCAGACAATGGTTGGTTAATTGATCACATTTTATTCCTGAAATGACTTGGATTGGTATTAGTCTGAATACGAAAAAATCATGGGCTGCATCCTTCGAGCATATGTGAAGGGTGGTGATTTCTTTTAGTTTTGTTGCAATAGAGAAAACAGAGGGTCTATCAAAAATAACCTTTCTATCTTCCCTTGACCCCATATGTGGGATTACACTGGATATGTTGTTGCAAGAGGTAAGATCAGCGTACAGTCGATTTAAAAGGTATCTTGAATCTTTTTGATATTATAGCAGTATCCAGAGGACTTGAAGCAGCTAACTAGTACTTGAATTTTTCGATTCTATTATTCATCTGAATTCTTGGATCGGAGTAATGTATGCATAAACTCTACCTTCTCATCAATACTTTTGATGAGTGGAGGAAAAGAAAGCAAATTTGCACTATACGAGTCTCGATCATCGCCTAAGATTATAGTTTCGTTAGGAAGACAAGATAACAGTAGCTCAATTTTCGCTCACGATGATCATTGCATTAGTCCCTGGGATGATCAAGTCAAAGGATTTATATATTGGGAAAACGAGTTCAAAGTGGATCCCAACAAAATAATAAACAACAACCCAATCACTCTCCTCAACTAAAAACAACCTAAAGAGTTAAAGTTCAAGAAGGGATATTTCCAGACAAAAGAGGCTTGCACTGGAAACATGAAATAATATCAACGGTACAATGTTTTTAATCGCCCTTCTTTGATAGCCTCATTTCAAAGACTTGCCTATAACAGCATACCCGAGTTCATTGTGGACGACATAATAGCTTTAGCGGGAAGAACAAGAAAATAAAAAAGAACTCGCGAACATATGTAAAAATAGAAGCAGCACCTTAGAAGCACTTCCTGTGGACAATGGATGGACCAGACTCGCCCTTCAAAATCCACATCTGAGTAAGCACATAGCATGTTTAAGTTAGCAACAACACAGTTCAAAATGAAGTTTAAAATTGCAAAAGTATATGCAAGAGAAGATTTTTAAAAATAAAGGCTTGCCTGCTGGAAGGTGCTAAGTGATGCTAGGATGGATCCTCCAATCACTGTCTGCTGGGAGCGAAGACAGTGCTTTTCTTTCTCGTACGATAAACATCCTGCAAATGTATATCTGAAGCCCTTATATCAAGCATTGCCCTGTGTAATTGTCTGGGAGCTATGCGAAAGAAAAAAGATGTTTAGCTTTTTTGTCTGCCTCCTTTACCTATCAAAGATTCTGTTAACATTGCAGATGGAACTCTCTTACCTCTTTTACACGGTGGGTCTATGTCTTCATCGCGGATTCTTCATGATAAATTCCATTTTCCTCCTAAAAAGAAATTTCCGTAAGTCACCTTGTAGCTAACCAATTTCGTGTCATCTTTTCTTCTTCTGAGTGTCTTATCCACCATCAGCGAACGGGAAGGATCGTTGGCTGGAAGAGGACCTCTGGGCAATGGAACCTCTCAGCACCAAAGGTAATAACTTGTCCATCAGGCAATTCATATCAGCTTTTGTCTTCTACTAACAAAATAAATAATGAGTTCAGTTCCACATAGAACATCCTTTAAAAGCTAGGAATTAAGCAGCAAAATATATTGTTTTGCCTAGCTTTTTTAGAACCTGTTGATCGCTCTAATAGTTGTAAAAGGAAAAAGAAAAATCAGACCTCACACTAAACAAATCTGGAAGCACAAATAAACTATTGCAATTGCTTGTATGCTTATGAATATGAAGATTGTGAAATGAAAAATACCGGAACTTAAGGAGACATATAACATATGATTATTCAGTAAATAGAAGACTATTAGCTAGGAGAGCAAATGAAAAATAGAAACGAAAGAGGAAATAATTTCTCTGTTCATGTTTTCCTTCCTTCTCTCCATTTTCCATGTACTGGAGGTTAGAGCAATTCTGTTAATTGCCGCTAGAAAGTAGACTGCATCTTGACAATGCATTGAAGACATTGTTATTTCTTTATTAGAAAAGGAACTAGAATTTCCTTAGAAATTTTGTATGGCTCCAAATTTCTTATATAATCCTGCTGGAAACAGAACTACGCCTTCACAATGGATTAGAATATTGATGTTATCCTTGGTAAAAGCACTAGAATCTCCTTAAAAGTTTACTTGCCACAAACATTACATCTTATGTACTTAGAAGAAATATATGATGGATTGTAAGCTTATGGATACTTCTACGACTATAAATGATAGGAGGACCCTCTTAGTGCTTCTTAGTAATCTCAAGAGGCAGGGGCGGAGCCACCTTGAGTTCAGGGGGTTCATCCGAACTCCCTTCGGCAAAAAATTATACTATTTATATATGGTTAATTAAAATATTTTTTTGTGTATATATAGTAGATGTCGAACACCCTTCAGCTAGTTTGTGTGTTTATTACTCTTCAGATTTTGAACCCCCTTAATGAATATCCTAACTCCGCCACTGTCAAGAGGTATAGAAGGTTAGTTAGCAATTTACACTATCTTATAGGTGACTAGATCTGATGTTGCCTTTCCAACTGTTATTGTGAATCAATTTCTGTATTCGCCTTGTCGTATTCACTAGGATGCAATGGTTTGCATCTTTTGGTGTATGAAGTCTGCAAACCATGTCATGAGCTAGCTTTTTGGTGGAGTTAAACCCGAGATACATTTTTCTCTAATAATTGAAATTGACCATAACGAAATTTGAGTGTGATAATCAAGTTGAACTTGTGTCCCATAGTATGCAGCATCTGACAAGAGGACCAAGCATATAGAAAACGACTGTCCCTTCCCCAAAAAACATTTTTACGACACTGCTATAAAGTTTGGAAAGTCAATTGATCAGCATATAGACATATTCACCAAACCGTATACAGGTTACATGTATAGCAGGCTCATGTATGCACCAACTTGAGGGGAGAATTACATAGCTAAATGTAAATAACAACAGATAAGTGTAATATAGAGTTGTATGTGCATGTTCACCACATTGGACAAATGTATGAAGATGCTCTGTAAAGTGAGCATATAAAAGAAGAATTCATATGTAAGACATTTATCTCACACATTCTCTTAATCGCTTCTCGTGTTTCTCTGACTTCTCTCACATTCAAATTAGTCCTAGACAAACTTCCTAAGCAGAAGGCCAGAAAATATTATTGTACCAGAGGAACACTTGCCTGACAGGAAAACGAGTAGAAATCATAGAAAGAGCAACATATAAACAAAAAAGTAAGACTAAACTTACTTATAAATAGATAATATCATATTTTCAACCACCACTTTCTGTTTTTGTTATTCATATCTTCGATTCTCATATGGTGTCATCAGAATTGAAGGCGTGAAGCTCGAAATGGGCTCTAGAGAATTTTGAAACCGTCAATTTTTCTGTTTCGCTGATTGATGACTAATGAGGGTGCTACTGCCAATGAAGGAAATCTATTTTGCTGATTTATAAGAGTGCAAACTACTACTACAAAATAAGTATCTTAGTAACAGGAACACGAGTAAATCATTATTTCCTTACACATACGATAAACACCCTGCAAATGAAGCCCTTACATCTAGCATTGCCTAGTGCAGTTGTCTAGGAGCTATGCGAAAGAAAAAAGATGTTCAGGTTTTTTGTCTGCCTCCCGTACCTATCAAAGATTCTGTTAACATTGCAGATGGAACTCTCTTACCTATTTCACACTGTGGGTCTATGTCTTCATCCCGGATTCTTCATGATAGGTTCCATTTTCCTCCTAAAAAGAAATTTTTGTCAGCCACCTTGCAGCTAACCATCTTCATGTCATCATTGGCTAGAAGTTTCATCATAGTTCTTTTCAGTGGAGGAGCTGCTCCTGGCAGTTTCAATCACCTGCTCATAGTCAAGAGCCACATCGGCAAGTTTTTTCTTCATGTCATTTCACAGGAGGCAGGAGGCAGGAGGATGGTGATTTGCCCTCCCTCCTCTCTAGTCCACCCGTCATATCAGCTTCTGGTTTCGACTAACAATATAAATAATGAGCTCAGTTCCACATAGAACATCCTTTAAAAGCTAGGAAGCAGCAAAATATATTGTTTTGCCTAGCATTTTAAGAACATGTTAATCACTCTAATAGCTGTAAAAGGAAAAAGAAAAATCAGACCTCACACTAAACAAATCCGGAAGCACAGATAAACTATTGCATGACGCAGGGAAGCAAGATAGCGAGAGAACTCAATATATTGTCATTTTATTGATCGTATATATTCAGCTTTGTGAAACTCAAGTAGAAGAAGAGACATACATGTCAAGCTGGAATGAGTGGTCAATTGCATATTTGCATGAGAGTTGTTGATAGCTAAAAGCAAATAAACCTGCAGAAATCAAAGAATACCATGAAGATACAACAAATTTGTGCCATGAGTTTCAACAATCAAGAGAATACATTAAGATAAGCATTAGAGTTCATTTCTTACTACTTCTCAATATGAGATACCAACATATAAGTAGACCAAGTCGTTCCTTTGAAGTCCTTCCTCATTATCCCTTTGAAGTGATAAATGCCTTTGAAGTGATCTACGAAATCAATTCTTTCTCAATATGCAAATTAATCCGATGAAAAATGTTTTTAAATTGAATATAATCTGATTATGTTGGCCCATCAACTAAGCATCTTAGCAAACACTTCATAAAGGCGTCATCAACTTAGCAAACACTTCATAAAGGCATTTTACAATTTCTCATCTTGTATAGAAGCGAGACATAACTCAATCAGAAGACATGTAAGACAAAAGATAGAAGAAGATAAGCAGAAAAATAAAAATTTGTATCATCAGATGCCAATCATATGTTAAACAACTTTCGAACAATGAAAATGATATTTTCAAAATCAATTTCCCACTTTTAGTATCTACATACCAGTAGAAAAGCAATATCCTCCGACATCATTGAGATGCAAAGCGGGGAAAAACCAATATAAGTGTCGTGGTGAGGAAGAAAGAAGAAAAAATATTTGTACCTTTGTAACTTTCTCACCCGTAAACTTGTTCTCATCAGGTGAATTGGGTTGAAATGGGTGTGGGTGTTGGGTTGAATTCTTCTACTCTGTTGATGTCTTTTGTGTCTTGGATGTCATCAGAATTGAAGGCGTGAAGCTTGAAATGGGTTCTAGAGAATTTTGAAACCGTTGATTTCTCTGTTTCGCTGATTGATGACTAACGAGGGTGCAAACTGTTACTACAAAATAAGCATCTTGGTAACTGAAACACGAGTAAATCAATATTTTGTTATCTAACCTTGACTTAATCTCGAGCAGGATATACTTTCTTGACTTTCCGCCAGCTCTGAGGTGTCACTCGAGGTTTAGTAATGGACATAATTTGAAGGAATCTTCATAATCTACAATATTCTCTGAATATCAAAACCAAAAAAGACGTGTAATATTCTGGATCTTTGAATATCAAAACCAAAAAAAAGCTGATGTAATAAAGCAGTTGCATCAAACTTGAAATCAATGCAGTACAACATATCGCAAATAATGGAAGCATGCATTTAAAGTTGTTTTCAATATCAAGGTGTTGGCTACCTGATTGAGAAAGTGAGGTTGCATTTCTTGAACCCTTTTATCTCTGTAGAAGAGAAAAAAAAATGCAGAACAACTTTCATGATGGGAAGTGATTGGAGATTCGTGGCTATAATATAAATCTTGCACTAGCATCGTTTGCATCATTACAGGTTCTCCCAATCATCACAGGCATTTCAGATTGATCTCTATGTTAGGAATTTGAGCAACTGGCGCCTCCAATTTCAATTTCTGGCAACGAGATATCCTTATTCTCTTCAAGGTACTGGGCAGTATGCTAAAAGGAATGGAGGTAAGAGACTTACAATCACTAACATCTAATACCTCAATCTGCTTCATTACCTCAAGTTGGGATCTAAACAGTTGAGCATCATCAAAAACAACTCCAACCTTCGAAGAACCACTAACTTCAAACCTTTTTAAACTTGAAAGTTGGATGGGTGTCTCCAAACTGAGTTCAGGGCAATTTTTAATAGAAAGCTTCTCAAGTACAGGGAACTCTCCATTTCCTAGTACGTGCCATTGCTTCCACTGCGTCATATCTTCAAATTCAAGCTTCTCAAGACAGTTAAAAGGCTTTTTGGAGGACAAACTCCCATAGAATTCTTCCGTCACCTCAGTTATTCCATGCATCCCTCTAATGGAAAGGAATTTCAAACAAGGGAGTTGTCCTAGTGCTGGCAAGGAATAACAGTCCTTGCAGTTTCTAAGAGACAATTCTACTAGCTTAAGAAACGAAACATCAGCTAGCCAATTTGGAAATTTTGTCCCTCTATATCCGGTGATTTCGACTTCTTTTATGTTTTTATGTGGGCGTAGCTCATCAAGTATGTCTCTTTCAGTTTCTGAATTGTCGGCACTACTACTTTCACTCCACTCCAATGATAACTTGTCAACATGATTCTTCTCCCTCATCTTTGCCTTCACAGCTTCCCTTCTATCAACCACATTTTGCAACTCTACAACTGATAGAGATCCATACAAGTTCTGTACTTCACTCAAATCTTCCATTCTCAAACCACCTACAAGAAACTTGGCTCCCACTAGCACTTGGAGGCTTTTCAACTTGCTCAGATGTAGCCGCATCTTCAAGCGACTAGTGTTGCTTATGTCAAGATGACGCAAGTTAATCAACTTTTCCATCTGCAGCGGTAGCTCCTCAAGATAAGCACAAGATGACAGGAGAAGTGTCTCCAAGTTATACAATGCACATGTGGAATCTGGCAACTTTTTAATCCGTGTCCTAGAAAGGTCCATAAACCTGAGGAGCTTTAATTTGATAAACAAGTCATTTGGCAACTCAACAATCTCATAGCATGACAATGATAATGCCCTTAAGGATGTTAGTCTTGGCAATATGTTATGCAACACCCTCTTTCTTAGACTCATATTGTAATGGAGCTGGATATTGATGGGAAGTAATGTCCTCAGCTGCTCTGATTTAAAGAGTGATTTCAATTTCTCAAACTCACCAGCTTCTCCTATTGAATAGGACATGTGCTGACATTGTTCCAGCATGTGCGATCCTTTGTTCTCTTCCAACCTTATACAAAGATTTGAAGATGCAATTTGGGCCAAATCATTGACAAGGTCATGCATTGAGAATTTCTCTACGTCTCTTTCAGAAGGCTCTGAGACCATTTCGAACAGTGATCTTGATCTCAACTCGAGAAAGTATCGGTTACCTGAATGCAACTGTTTGACAAGACCATTAGCAATCCACAGGTGAATAACTTGGTCTTTGCAAAATTGATAATCTTTGGGATATATTGCACAATAAGCAAAACATTGCTTCAAATGTGTAGGAAGATCATTGTAGCTCAACATCAACGCTGGTAATATACCATTTGAACAACTTGGAAGCTCCCATGTTTCACTTCTTAAAATGTCTCTCCACTCATCCACCTCTGATTTGCTGCGTAAAATACCAGCAAGTGCTTTTAGAGCTAAAGGCAACCCTTTGCACTTATCTGCAATTTGTTTTCCAACCTCTTCAAATTCTGGATGTTCCTCAGGATCCCTATTTTCTAGTGAATGTCGTTTGAATAAAGCCCAAGAGTCTTCACTAGACAGAATTCCCACGTAGATTGCCCCACGACCCATCATCAAGGCAACACTCTCTTTACGTGTCGTCACAATGATCTTACTTCCTATAGCTCCCTGTACAAAAAGATTTCTCAAGTCATCCCACTCATTGCAGTTGTCATTCCACACATCATCCAGAACAATAAGAAACTTCTTTCCCTTTAATCTCTCCTTCAATTTGACTTGTAGCTGGTTAAGATTGTCATCAACCTTTAAGTCAGTTGAGCCAATTTCTTGAAGTAACCCTTTGGTTATTCTGAAAGCATCATATGCCTCAGAAACACAAAACCAAGCTTTCAAAACAAAATGTTTCTGCACTCTGTCATCATTGTAAACCGCTTTAGCAAGTGTTGTCTTACCCACGCCGCCCATTCCAACAATAGGAACTACTGTCAGCTTTTTCCCACTTGCATCTTCAGACAATAAACGGCCAATCAAATTCTCTATTTCATTCTGCCTTCCAAAGATATCAGAATCATCAACCAAAGAAGTTGAAGGTGTTCTAGTTTCTTGTTTAGTCGAACCAAAATGCTCCTTTAAGCCAAGGCGACCAATTTGCTTTTCCAAATCCTCCAATGTTTCCATGGTGTCTTCCAACTTCTCCTTTATGTTAAGAAAGAAATCATCACTCAAGCATAGGTTAAGGTCAATTTCTGGCCGTTATTCCCCCTTGTCAAATTTTAGGAGTGGTTTGAGGAATGGGCAGTTGGAAATAAATAGTGTAGAGAGGGGAGAGGGCATCTCTCTTACTGGAAGGGATTGGGGCTTAAGGCAATCATCGATGGTCAGCTCAGAGAGGAATCGAGGAGGGCAGTGCTGATTCGGAAAGTGATTGGAGATTAGTCTATACGTACCTCTTTCTTCCTATATCGTTAGTTCGTTTGAAATAGTGTTCTTTTTTCTTCTCCCTGAAAGGATTCCAAAGGAGAAAAGGTTAGAAACATTGGACTTAAGTGATGGGAGATGCTTGTAAGTATGCAGTTGTTACAGGATTAAACAAGAGAATTGGCTTCGAGACTGTTAAGCAGCTCGTGAATTCAGGTGTAACGGTTGATCTCATATCTAATTATGGGACTACACTGGATATGTTGTTGCTGTTGTTGATCTCATATCTAATTGAAAATTTCCGTCCCCAAGCTTTGAGGTAGGCGATAGTCCCCGTGTGTGGTCTGATCTTGCTCTGACAGACACTCAAACTTGGCCTCAACCGGCAACTAAGCACTCCAACTTTGAGTATGCACATCTAGACACCACCAAAATTTATGTGACACGTCAGCATCCGGTGTCCACAAGACATAGTGGGATGAGTTGAAGTGCTTACTTTTCAATTGATGCCAAGTTTTTGAGTGTTTGTTTATATGGCCGACCCTAACTTGTTTAAGACTGAGGCGTAATTGCTGTTATTGCTTGTTATTGTAAACAGTTACAAGGGAAAACTTTCGATGACGTTTGAGTTGTGATGAAAACAACGTACGAGAGTGCCAAATTATGCTTGGACACTAATTACGATGGTGTTAAGAATGTTACTGAAGCTCTTCTTCCACTGCTGCAAAATTCCCCTTCACCAAGGATTGTTAATGTCTCTTCTCGAAGAGATTTTTAAATGTAGGTAAGACAGTCATTCTTGTGATTTTTTGTTCTCACACAGCAAATGCAAAACGAGGAGAGGAGAAAGGAGCTTGGAGATATTGAAAACCTGACAGAAGATAAATAAAAGAGTCGTCTTTGGTACGGAATCGCCTTTGTTATGGAGCTCTTTACCCCTAATGTGGGACTTCCCGGAGCAAAACAGATTTAGTCAGGCTCCAATATGGATAACGAACACCGGGTGAGAAACCAAAAATAAAAGAAAAAGTTAAGGGGTATATCAGGTCATTTTCCAAAATATTTTAATCTTTTTTTCTCTTTTTCAAAAAATAAGACTTTTACTCAACAAGAAGATAAAGTCTTCATCTTGTTTCTTGACTATTCATTACTTTCTCAATTCAATAATTTCTGCAGGGTAGAGTGGAAGGGCCCTCCAGGTGGGGGGCTCAAAAATAAAAGAACTTTAAACGATAAATTTCTGCACAACTCATTATTAATATTATAGTAGTAAAAGGGACTCTCATATCATGAATATATTGAAGCAACAATAAATTTGTCTTCGTATGACGTATAGATCACAAATTCGAGCTGTGAAAGCAAACACTAATATTTATAATAGGTTAAGTTTTCTACATCACATTCCTTGAAGTGCGACTTTTTCCTAAACCATACTAATACATAATATTTTGTCAAAAAACATTATAAGGAGAAATAAATGAAAAACTATGCAATACTCCTATCTTACATTGTAAAATATTATCCACCAGTCTACTAGAAACTTTTCACTTTTTTTTTGACGAATTTATACCATTATTGCAAGATATAACAAAAACTTTTTCATTGAATTTTTTTTAAATACATTAATTAATACTCTTTTTACATAAAGTAGAGTAACTTATCAAAAATACAATGTTTGGATAGATTGTATTGTTCTGCATCGTTACATAATGTTACACATCAACAATTTGAATGATAAACCAACAAGAAAAGTAGGCTATGGGGTAGAGTTTCTATGAAAAGACAGGATAAATGATAAAATAAAATTATTAAATAATAAATAAAGATACAATCAGAAGAAAATGTTAAGGTAACGACGCGGTCACACCATATCATCAGTTTTTACATTTTCATTATCTAACGATGAATTTAAACGATACGATACAATGGAATTTAAGTAACAATCAAAACAAACATTGTATCTAAACTATCAATACAATACAATGGGTAACAACCATCCAAACAAGATGCTAATGGCCGCGTATCAAATTCAAATGTGATAAGTAAAAGTGAACGGAGGAAGAAACTACCATTATTAATAGCAAATGCCAGTAATTCATAACATTTAATAACGCCAGTAAAAAATGACAACATAGCCATAGAAATGCATTCAAACATCACATTGAGTGTAAATGTTACCAGCCAGAGGATCACATGGGTTTGCCTACCATTAAAAAAGTGTTAGACAATAATACCCATGAAAACATATTTTTTTACCGAAGTTTTACTTATTAAATAGAATAGATTGTAGAAAAAAAATTACTTGTAGCACTAGTATTAGCCCTATACTCTCCATTGACAGGTAAGTCAATATTTTTTATCTTTGAAAATATGGGGTTTTGATTTTTGATCTTGATTGTTTACTTTAATGTTGCTGCATAACAATGTTTAGATTCAAGTGATTCTTTCCATCTATTCAAGCCTCCGTAGACAGAGTTAGTTGATATCTATGTTAGTATGAGGTAGCACATACATGTTGGAATTAGTTGACGTAGCACATGCCTATTCGATTGATTTTACTATCTATTGTTTCTTGTATCTAGCTCGATTATTCTATTATTTTGTTATAGTTTATGTTCTGTTACTATATGTTGTTTTTGTTATTTTCTGTTGTTTCTTGTACTTCTCTTTTTCGGAACTACACCCCCGAGGTTGTTATTTCAAACTCTTGGACTATTAGTCTATACGTACCTCTTTCTTCCTATCGCGTTAGTTCGTTTGAAATAGTGTTTTTTTTTCTTCTCCCAACAGGATTCTAAAGGAGAAAAGGTTAGAGACATTGGACTTACGTGATGGGAGATGCTTGTAAGCATGCAGTGGTTACAGGAGCAAACAAGGGAATTGGCTTCGAGACTGTTAAGCAGCTCGCGAATTCAGGTGTAACGGTTGTCTTAACAGCCAGAGACGAAAAGAGAGGAACTGAAGCAACATCCTTGCTGAATGAACAAGGATTTTCGAATGTTGTCTTTCATCAGCTGGATGTTCAAGATGCTCAGAGCATTGAGTCCTTAGCAAAGTTCATACAAACACAATACGGGAGGCTTGATATTCTGGTAAGAGTATGAATCTATGTATTGCTCCTCATTCGATCTCGAGGCAAATATTGGACAGTTGCTGAATAAATTTCTGCAGGTAAATAATGCTGGAACTTCTGGAGTGGTACCTGATGAAGATGTCCTAAGGGCCATGAACATAGATCTTGTAGACTGGGTAAGATTATTTGCTCAATGCTTAGGTCTTGTTTTATTATGCGATTCATTTTCATATCGGATTGTGGGACTACAGTGGGTATGTTGTTGATCATCTCATATCTAATTGAAAATTTTGGTCCTCAAGCTTTGAGGTAGGCGATAGTCCTCGCGTGTGATCTGATCTTGCTCTGAATAAATATTAGAGGGATAGTTTTTATGTTGTAACCCATAAGGACGAGATAGAAAAAACCTACATGAGGGCATTGGTGGAGCCAGGATTTTACTCAAGGGGAATCAAAATATAAAGAAGAAAACATACGACAAAACCAAGGGGATTTGACAAGAGAGTATTGACCATTGCATGATCAGAGTAATCTCAATTCTCATCCCAAGTCGCTACACCTCCGAGCCTCTCTAGTCTCTCATGTTTTCTTGTTTGTTCTCATCATTATTTTTGATTGAGTACTTATTAGGCATAGTACCTAAAACACATCCAAACTTGGTCTGAATCGGCAAGTAAGCACTCCAACTTTGAGTATGTACATTTAGACACGTCAACTTGTCTCCACTGTGTCAGTTGAACACTCCAACTTACAAAATGATCATCTAGACACCTCCAAAATTTATGTGACACGTCAGCGTCCAGTGTCTACAAGACATAGTGGGGACTAGTTGAAGTGTTTAGTTATTAGTTGAGACCAAGTTGATATGTCTTGAGAGTGCTTACTTGCCAATTGATGCCAAGTTTTTGAGTGATTGTTAATATAGCCAACTCTAACATGTTTGAGAATGAGGCGTAATTGTGTTATTGTTTATTATTGTAAACAGTTGTTACCAGGGAAAACTTTCGATGCCATTCTAATCGCGATGAAAACAACGTACGAGAGTGCCAAATTATGCTTGGACACTAACTACTATGGTGTAAAGAATGTTACTGAAGCTCTTCTTCCACTGCTGTAAAATTCCCCTTCACCAAGGATTGTTAATGTCTCCTCCCGTAAAGGAGCTTTAAATGTAAGTAAGGTGATCATTCTCGTTGTTTCTGAACATTTCATATTTCTTGTTGATTTCTTTCTCTCACACAGAGAATGCCAAACGAGGAGAGGAGAAAGGAGCTCGGAGATATTGAAAACCTGACAGAAGATAAAATCGATGAGATTCTGCATAAATTTTTGTATGATCTGAAACAAGACTCTCTCGAGGTGAACGGTTGGCAGATGATGCTACCAGCATATAGCATATCAAAAGTATCACTCAATGCTTACACTCAAACTCTTGCAAGAAGGTACCCGAAAATGTGCATCAATTGTGTCCATCCTGGATCCGTCAACACGGATATATCCTGGCATAGAGGACCAATGCCTGTCGAGGAAGGAGCTGAAGGACCTGTCATGCTAGCTCTTTTGCCTGATGGAGGACCTACTGGTTGCTACTTTGATCGTACAGTAGTCACCGAGTTCTAGTTATAACAATAAGTATGCCCCGGTCTCAAACAAGTTTTAGATCAAGTCGTGAAATAAGAATATTTCTTTCAGTGTCTCTTGGTATTTGGTTGAATTTCTGAGCTTTTGGTTGTATTAGTAATTGAAATGATGAGGGAAGCAAAGGACAAAATTGTTCCTTTTTTATTTTTCCATATCAATGGACTCTTGTTTTAGAATGAAATAGGGGTAACATGGTATCTGTATCGAATTACCTTTTTGATATTATGGCATTTGGTATGCATTTTTAAATGTTTTGGTATTCGATAGGCGATTTGTCCTCATGTGAGGTCTGATCTTGCTCAGAGTTTTAGAGGTATTTTTTTATGTTGTAAACCCATAAGTACGAGATAAGCCTCATGAGGGCAATGGCAGAGCCAGAATTTTTCTACAGGGGAGTCAAAGTATAAAGAAGAAAATATACGAAAAAACCAAAGGGATTTGACCCTGGTGTATAAAGAAGCGACCCTTTAGACCATTGTGACACATTTTAAAGTTGTGCGTGCCTAGTCCAAAGTGAACCATACAAGCTATTGCATCCATAGTCCTGATGCTCAATCCAACATGTGAATAAATACCACATAAAGATTCAACAACTTCCCCTTCTCGATTTGAACAGAGAGACCTTCGAAATTTTTCACTTCCCAAATAATTGTTGAACCTTGTCAAAATCCTAAAAATGAAAAAATAATATCTTTCCTTATAATCTATGACCATAATGTGTAATATGTCTCTTATGCGTTACATTAAACAATTTTTTTCTCATGTACCTTTGGGTTTCATTAGAGCTGGATGTTCCATTTGCAGCATGTCATGCTTCATCTCAAAAAGGCCAAAGTAAACGGCTGTATGACTTGGAAATCACAACCTCTTTACTGAAAGCAATTAAAAAGACATGTTAGAATTCTTAGCCAATCCGCGTATTACAATTAAATACGAGCACATGTCTCACTATATACAGCTGTACATGAATGATTCCTCTAGACAAGTAATGAAATATCATGGTTTTATTAGACTACAAAAAGTGATTCCTAAACTTACTACCTAGTGAAGAAGTTTCTAATTCAATACGTCAACCATGGCTCACACGCAATTTTTTTAAGAACAAAACATTGTGAAGGGAGCCAAGCGGCCAGTTCATCTTCATTAATAAAGAACTGAAAGCTTCTCAATTGTTAAACCTCCAGCATACATCATGTTATGGCACAATTAAATATGTCCAAATGTTGAAGGATAGCGTAAACACAATGTATCTTGCATAGATTTGTTTAAAAGATTTTCTATAGTGACAACAGATCTTCATTCTACAGTTTAGCCAAGTTTCATTCTTGACATGGGATGTTTGATGCGTACCAGAACTAAAAACTTTCGATTAAACATAGTTGCACAAGCTACATATGATGCCTTTCGCAATTGAGATGTGAAATTAAAATGTGATAAGAGCATAAACCCATGAGAAATGAGAAATCAATCCAATACCCATTCAAGCGACTGTCCATTCAGTAGAGAAGTGCAGCAGAACTTTCCTTTACCAACTGATCGAGCTAGAGCAATAACAGCTTACATATATTGTTACCAAAATCCTGACAAAGAAAAAAACTTGCTTAGTTGATATCCGATAATCATTAATAAAAACCTAATATAGTGCTTGATGCTTTTAGTTGTTAAATTTATTGGGAAGCAAGCATTTGAATTTTTGATACATAGGAAACAAACCTTGCGTATCGTACACCTTTGAATTCGATATTGCATAACTCTAAACTCACAGAAAAGGGAAAGAACAAGTATACATGAATTGCTATTGAGATGAAGATTGATAACATATATGTTCACTAATATTACATTAAGCTATCAATTTTGTGGAGCAAATTAATTTAATTCCTATCCACACTACATTTCGTTTTACAGTGTTGATTATTTCTCAGCTCAACAAGATATCAAAAAAGTAAAAGAATTGACAAAAAAGCAAAGGGAAGTAAACAAAAATAGAAAACTTCTGAGGAAAAAAAAAACTTACATTTGTGAGAGCACCCTATGTTTTAATGATTAAAGGCATTCCTCATTGATCTCTATGGTGGAGATATGAACAATTTCTGGCCGTTATTTTAGGAGTGGTTTGAGGAATGGGCAGTTGGAAATAAATAGTGTAGAGAGGGGAGAGGGCATCCCTCTTACTGGAAGGGAATGGAGCTTAAGGCAATCATCGATGGTCAGCTCAGAGAGGAATCGAGGAAGGCAGTGCTGATTCAGAAAGTGATTGGAGATTAGGGAAATTCCTGATGTGTAGACTTTGAAGCGAAGTGAGATGCAAAAACTGGCCTTGTTCCAGCATTGACTCAATTTGAGGTAAATTACCCTCAATATATAGATATTGAAGAGAGGTGAGGCTTTTGAGAACTTGGCTGCTTAATGTTTTCAGATTGTATATATAAAGTGTTTGGATAGAGGAAGGCAACTCCCAATTCTCACCACCAACAATCGCTTCTTTACTGCCATCATGTTTGATCCATAACTCTGTGAGACAGGGGAGTCTCTGTAAACGCCTCTCCTTTCGGCCGTTCACCAGTTTCTTCCAATTGATGATTTGAAGGAGCTGTAAATTGCAGGGCAATCCTCCTTGAGGAAAGGACTCTATTTCTGGACAATACCACAGTTTCAGTTGCTTAAGAGATGGAAGGAGTTCCTGCATACGTTCTGACAGCCACTTCAGCTTCTTACAGTACCAAATATTCAGTAACGTCAAAATGGCAAGAGGGTCAGACTAATTTTGATGTCTTTTTTTGAAAATGATAAAAGCTAAGCTAAATCTTGGTTGTTTTGTATCCTTTGAAGTTTGAGCAAAGGTTCTTTATTTGTTGTAAACCAGTTACTCCGGCAAGTTTTCACGGCATTCAGTCAATTGTCTTATCGTGAAAGTTGAGATGTACTAGTGATTTATCTTTTCTTTTGTGATCGTCCAGTTCACGTTATAGATTACTAGTTGATATTACTATTCAACATGGCATGAGGTTCGACTAATTTTTGCATCATTCTTGTTGTTGCAGAGATTGAAAAGATAAAAGCAGCTGATTCTATATTGATTGTTGGTTGTGGTACTACTGGTGTTGAACTTGCTGCAGAAATCATTGTCGATTTTCCTCAGAAGAAGGTAACTTTGGTGCATGAAAGATCCAGGCTACTAGGGTTCATCGGACCAAAAGCATCTGACAAGACTTTAGTTCATTTAAATCAAGAAAAGGTAGTGTCAGTTCATTTGAAGTAGTGTTCTTTTTTCTTCTCCCAACAGGATTCTAAAAGGAGAAAAGATTAGAAACTTTGGACTTAAGTGATGGGAGATGCTTGTAAGTATGCAGTTGTTACAGGATCAAACAAGGGAATTGGCTTCGAATTGTTAAGCAGGTCGCGAATTCAGGTGTAACGGTTGTCTTAACAGTCTGAATGAACAAGGATTTTCAAATGTTGTGTTTCATTAGCTTGATGTTCAAGATGCTCAGAGCATTGAGTCCTTAGCGAAGTTCATACAAACACAATATGGGAGGCTTGATATTCTGGTAAGAGTATGACTCTATGTATTGCTCCTCATTCGATCTCGAAGCAAATATTGGACAGTTGCTGAATAAATTTCTGGAGGTAAATAATGCTGGAGATTCTGGAGTGGTACCTGATGAAGATGTCCTAAGGGCCATGAGCATGCATCTTGTAGACTGGGTAAGATAATTTGCTCAATGCTTAGGCCTTGTTTTATTATGTGATTCAATCTCATATCTAATTGTGGGACTACACTGGGTTTGTTGTTGTTGATCTCATATCGAATTGAAAATTTTGGTCCTCAAGCTTTGTCAGGGTTAAGTTGTCGATTGACACCAAGTTGAGATGTCTTGGAGTGCTGATGTCAGGGTTGAGTGTTTGTTTATGTAGCCGACTCTAACTTGTTTGAGACTGAGGCGTAATTGTTGATGTTGCTTATTATTGTAAACAGTTAGCAGGGAGAGATGGCGATGCCATTCGAGTTGTGATGAAAACAACATACGAGAATGACAAAATATGCTTGGACACTAATTACTATAGTGTTAAGAATGTTACTGAAGCTCTTCTTCCACTGCTGAAAAATTCCCCTTCACCAAGGATTGTTAATGTCTCTTCCCGTAGAGGTGCTTTAATGTAAGTAAGACTGTCATTCTCGTCGTTTCTGAACATTTCATATTTCTTGTTGATTTTTTGTTCTCACATAGCAAATGCCAAATGAGGAGAGGAGAAAGGAGCTCAGAGATATTGAAAACCTGACAGAAGATAGAATGACGAGATTCTGCAGAATTTTTTGCATAATCTGAAACAAGACTCTCTCGAGGTGAATGGTTGGCAGATGATGCTACCAGCATAAAGCATATCAAAAGTATTACTCAATGCTTACACTCAAATTCTTGCAAGAAAGTACCCGAAAATGTGCATCAATTGTGTCCATCCTGGATTCGTCAACACGGATATATCCTGGCATAGAGGACCAATGCCTGTCGAGGAAGGAGCTGAAGGACCTGTCATGCTAGCTCTTTTGCCTGATGGAGGACCTACTGGCTGCTACTTTGATCATACAGTAGTCACCGAGTTCTAGATATAACAAAATAACTACGCCCCAGTCTGAAACAAGTTTTTAGATCAAGTCGTGAAATAAGACTATTTCTTTAAGTGTCTCTTGGTATTTGGTTGAATCTCTGAGCTTGATTGGTGTTCTAGTGGTTGTATTAGTAATTGAAATGCTAAAAGTTTTCCTTTTATTTTTCCATATCAATGGACTCTTGTTTTAGAATGAAATAGGGGTAACATGGTAGATATAGAATTATCATATTGAATTTTTTGATATTATGACATTTGGTATGCATTTTTAAATGTTTTTCTATTCGATAGGCTATAGTCCCCAAACAACACAATGTACTACCTCTTGATGAGCAGATCTCCTGCAACGTTCTGTTTGTCGAACTAATCGGTAAGCTTACAGTAGGTCGATGCTCGGGGCTCTTCCTCAACATTCCTCTAATAACTGTTTTTCTGTGAAAACAATATCCAAATGAAATATAATGACAAACAAATGCCCCATCTCAAATAAGCATGTAACAGAAGAATAGAGCATTCACAATGTCAAGATTGAGGCTCGGATTTGTTGTCTGTTGGAAGTTGATAACTTGAACATGTAACATCTTCCAGAAGGATTATGAGTACACATGATTTTATATTCTAGTATTTCGAAATGTTTACATTTGCTTCAAAATGTAAAGAAATTATCATGTGCCACGAGGAAGGAGAAGATAGACCATTAAGAACAATTTTTTGATAACCGAGAAATCCTCGAGGCTAGTGGTGCACGGTTCAGAATTCGGTGGATAATGGGGCCATTGCATAACATTAACAGTTACAAGAAAGGAAAGAAGAAAAATTATCTCCTAAAACATGACTAAATATATCACACACAAATTATCAATTAAACACCTATGAGTAGAACCTTTAGCACAAAGACAAATTATGATCGCAAAACAAAGGCCTGACTTACAAGGACGGAGAATAACAAGATGGCAATGGGCCAATGCATGATCTGTTTATTTTGCTTATCAGTCCTGCCATGTCCTGAATCATTGTAAAGTGTATTATGAAGTGTCAAATTCAGTATAAGTAGCAAAAGGTTCTCATTTTGAGGAAACAAACATACAATAAGTAGCATTTATATAATGAAATTGCACTTATTTGCTCCCACAACCAAGACTCATAGCATCATTCAGCATTAACTATTTTCAAGATTATGCCACAGTAAATCATTGACCAATCACACTGATAGCTTCAATAGTTCACTGAAATTTTGTCTAGTTCGGTGTTTCACCGGTTACTAATTCAATATATGTATAGTAGGCCTACTTCGCCATGACATTAGTGGCACTCTTCTCAATTTTTGGGCGCACTCTCTTTAAGTAGCTAAAACCTCTATTTTATCCCTTATCATCATGAATTATTCTTTTATTGTTATCACTTCAGTTTGATTTTATCTTAATGTTTTAGTTAGAGATAAGGGCTTAACTTAGTAGGAGTCTAAACTGAGTTCTCTATATAAGTAAGACAGTTTGTACTTTGATTTGACATCTACTCCCTCTGTCCCTATTTATGTTGCACCGTTTGACTTGGCACAAAGTTTAAGAAAGAAAGCCAGACTTTTTGAAATTTGTTGTGTAAAATAAACCTTAGACATTTGTGTGGCTATAAATCATTTCATTAAAGGTAAAAAGGGAATTTTGAAGTTAAAATTAATTTTAATTATAGAAAGATGAC
>JAGDQO010000853.1:0-27324 GCA_018342035.1 Solanum appendiculatum
TTTGAATTTGGTTGAAGATCTTGGTGGAATTTTTGGAGAGGGCTTAGAGAGTGTTTTTGGAGTTAAGAAAAATGACTAAGTATGGGACATATCCCCTCTTTATAAAAAAAAAACGTCTCTGGAAATTGCAAATCTGCACAGACAGGTTTTACGAAAATGGTCATAACTCCCTCATCCTAACTCGGAATGAGGTGAAACCAAGTGCGTTGGAAAGCTAACTCAAAGAGCTTTAATTTAATAGTTTGCAGCCCTTCCAGTTCCTTGTGTGCTAAGAGATATGCCCCTTTAAAGTTGCCCCTCCAAATCGCAATTTTTTGCGATTTTTGAATTTTGATACGGTTGCTCTAAAATTCGGGTTAGACCCATGTCCCACTCAATTTGACCCCACAAATAAAAATATGAAGTCGAATTTCCGAAATCATGCACGGATTTTGAGATATATGGAAATTACAATTATAGGTGTTTCCGAAGCACATTTTCGGGCATTTTTGGGGTCGTTTCATTTTGTGGGGTTGAAATAATCTTTTGGATATCTGGCAAGTTTTGGTTTATATTCATTTGAAAGAAAGGAAAAGTGTGTGATAAGTTTCTTTGCTTCCGTTACGTGTTTTAGTTTGACTCATTTATATCAATTTCACACAAAATGTACGTCATCGAGTTTTAAAAAAAGAAACTCATTGGCATGTGGGTAGTTTCCTAAACGCAACGACAATACCTTATATTGTCTTGCCTAAGGTTATGCAACATGACCTATTTCTAGAGTAGGAATTTTTCCTAGATTATTGAGAGTGGACTGAATAATTGCGAGAAGGCGCACTATCCTAATGGCACCAACTCTGAAACTAAGAAATCCAAAGAAGTTTTGGAGGAGTGTGAGACACCCCGCGCATGAACCAGTGTGTGTATTTGTACAGCCAAGGACTCAATAGAAGTACAAATGACAGTGTAGGGAAAGCAGTAACAAGTAGTGTTTCAAAACAAATAAGAAACACAAGTTTGGATTTGACTTGCGACCTTTCAATCAAAGCAATATATCATTTAGGTAAAACAAATAATAAGTTGAAAATAAACATGTAATCACAAATATTATTTCTAAATTGAGTTTTCTAAGGTTAAAACCTAAGTAAGCTTCCCCAGCGGAGTCACCATGTTGTCGCACCATATTTCGAACTAGCTGAAACAGTTCACAGCACAATATGGCTGTCACTCTGGTCTTGAAAATTAATTTTAGAGTCACCGCCTAATTTTAAGGAAAATATTAGGAAAACCATTTTTTAAGTATGTATATGTAAACTCTTTTTAAATTTGTGAAACCAGTGTGATTCTAGGTAAGGGTTTTGGTTACTCGAGGGAAGGTATTAAGCATCCCTCAGAGCCTATCTGAAGATAATCCTTAAACTCAATTTAGGAAAATATTTAGAAAAATTTTAACCATTTAATAACTTTAAAATTAGTGATAAATAAATTTTCATTAATTCAAGAAATGAGTAAAGTACAAGATACGTCATAAATACACCTATAATATGTATAAAACAAAGTTACTAGTAGTATATTTATCATACGGTAAAATAAATAAATAAACGTACTTGAAATGTATGAAAATCTTATATGTTAAAAATATAGATGTATCTTACATAAACTTATCCTAAATAAATATATAAATGTTGAGTTTAAAGGATATGAACATTTGTCACTTTATTTATATATAGAATTAAGATGTAAAAAAAAAAAAAAGAAATAAGATAATTGACGGGCGTAAATATATAATATGTGTGATATATGGCTTGAATGAAAATACATAAAACGGAGTTTCTTGAAAATAAACAAATAAAATAAATAATAATACTAAATGTTAAAATATTATATAAAGTTTGTGATCTTAACTAGATTTATAAAGTAAAGTATGTACATGTATGTTGTTTAAAACATATGAGCGTTTATTATTTCATTTACATGTAGAGACAAAATGACAATAAATACATATGTAGTTAAATAATATGTACGTTAATGTGTAGGAATTTACAATTTATAAAAAAAAACATTCAAAAAAGGGATAGTAGATATGAAAAATAGTATGGTATGTATAAAATAATGTGTCATGTATAGAGAAAAACTAATTATAAAAAATATATATATACCTTGGTGTGTGTGACATACATATATATATATATATATGTGTGTGTGTGTGTGTATATATATATATATATGTGTGTGTGTGTGTGTGTGTGTGTGTGTGTGTATATATATATATATATACATATATATACACACATATATATATATACACACACATATATATATATATATACACAAACACATATATAATTATATAACCACACATATATATATATATAAAATAATGTGTCCATGTATAGAGAAAAAACTAATTATAAAAAAATATATATATACTTGTGTGTGTGACATACATATATATATATATATAATGTGTGTGTTGTGTATATAATATTATATATATATATATGTGTGTGGTGTGTGTGTGTGTGTGTATATTATATATATATATACATAATATATTACAGCACATTATATATATAAACACACTATATATATATAATAACACACATATATTATATAATACACCACACATATATATATATATATATATACATATATATATATATGTGTGTGTGTTGTGTGTGGTGTACCTTGTATGTTTTTTGAACTTGTTTACGAATCTGAAATCTTGAAATGAATATATTAAGTAATAAAAATACTTAAGCAATATTTGGTTTTTTTTTTAAATAATCATAACAATTAGTCCAATTTTTATAAAAGGGGTTGATTTAAAGAAAATAAGCATAGCTATTGAGGTCCCACCCCAACTCGAGGTTGTTCTACCCTTAGCTTTTAAGGTTTTAAAACTGACGCCTAATTATTTCAAAGGCGAATCAAGACATCTAAATATTGAACTAAATAATGCTAAGATTAACCCTTATTAATGGTCTATTTAACTTATGTAATTCTTGCTAAGAGATTCTAGTTATCCTAAAGGAGAAAAAGAGTTTAATTAAAAGAGAATGATGAAAAAGCTCTTTCTTAAAGATTTGTTAAAAATAGTTTACCGATCAAGATTAGATTAATTAAAAGAGGACTTATAAAAAATATTAACATCCATTATAACTGGATATAAATTAACCTTAAGAAAAAGAAAATGTACAAAATTTTATAATATGCTAACTATACATATAAAAATCTCAAAAGTAGAATAATGTCTACTATAATTTTAGAGACCCTGAATTAGTTAAGATTTAATTTTTTCTAACAAGCCAAAAGCCCTTTTAAAAAATGTGTATAATTTATTGAGTAAAATTTTTCATGAAAAACTAATGTAACAAAAATTCTTAAGATTAAGGAGGACAAATTTTCGGCATATATAACACATGTTTGATTTTAAAAAAAATATTTTTTATTTCATTTGAAAACCATATTTTATTTCTTAAATCTACCTATTTAAAGTCCTCCAAAGAGCTGCGTTTTTACTCTAAATAAGTCGATATTTTGTACGAAAACATTCTCATTTAAGTTCTAAGAAAAGTGTGTTATTGCCCTCAAAAAATTGTATTTTTTAATACTCAAATTACCACACCTTAGGGCTCTTAAAATCTTCTCTTTTTAAGCTTGAAATCCTACTCTTTTGGACTCAAAAATCTGCATTTTTAAGATGTTAAACTTAAACTTTAAACACTTAGTTTATGAGAAACAAATATGAAAATGGGTACCTAATATTTGAAAGCATTATTCTCAAATTGAACTTTTTTTTTAAAAAAAGGTTATGCTTTCATTACTAAAAGGACATGTTGAATAACAAACAAAAGCTTAATTAGAAAGTAATGTTCTAAGTCAAGCGACTATACTAAGTACGATATCTAAAGGGATGGGAGGGTTAATGACTACTTCTTACTATTATTCTTAGTTGGTTTGTACAAACCCAAACACAAATAAAAGCAAACATAAATGTAAGTGCAAAATACCAATATGTAAAGCGTTAGTTGAAATATAACAATATAAATGTATGTATATATAAAAGATATGTAAAGCTTTGGAATAAGGAGGAAGCGTTGGACTCTTTTGAAGTGAGTAAATCACTCTAGACATGAGCAAAGGGTAAATTATCGATCGCTTCTCTGATTTGGGCAGAGATGGAGTTATATCATAACTCCAAACGCGCTCCCAAGTGTACATTACAAAAAAAATAAGATAAAAATTAGCATGACCTTAAGCAAAATCACTGAATAAAATGATACAAATATTTTTTCATTTTTTCTAAAATATCAAGATCCTAACTAATCCAATATGGATTAGCCATTCACGTTGATAAAAGAAGTTCTCACACTATGCGTAATGAAGTTGCCAGGCATAGCTACCCAAACAAATCTACACTTTGTTTTTATGGCTTACGAAAAAGAAAAAAAAAAGAATAAGTACCAACAGTACATCATAAAGCAGTACATCCTAGAATACTTGTGGGCTAGCTAATAATTTTATTCTTCTTTTATCGAGCATTTCATGGTTTAAACAAGAAACAAATATGAGGAGATTTAAACCTTTGTGACCGATTTGGGTAGTTCATGATATTGGTTGCTCAACTAAGACAGTATCAACGGAATGTAACAAAAGAAGCGAGCTATGATCGGGTATGAATGTGGCCTCTTTAAACTCAAACTTTTAGAGTTTCGATTCATTATTTTCCAGCAAATGACTAAAATGAATTTAGACAAAATATGACATGATTCGACAAATTTCAATGTATGAAGATAAACCCAAATTGTCTAATACATTCCTACCAGATAAAGTAAAGCATTCCATTGTCTAACCTGTTAATACATAGATAACAAATAAACTTCATGCGTAACTAATCAAGGATACATCAAACGTATTACCCTAGAGAGGACGTGACATCGGATCAATTTAATAAATAAGTTCAAGTGGCATTTAATATATATTGACATAAAGAAGCTGATTTTAATTTTACACATGGCTACTTGATCATTGTATAATGGTTGAAAACTTCAAACAACTATTCCCAGCTAGACATAGGAGATTACAGACAAAAACTTAATGTGAGATTAGATATCACATATTGGAATAATTCCATGTTATCAAGTAACAAAGCAAGGGTATCCGTTGTACTCAAAACTGAGATGATGTATAACACCCTATTGTTAATGAATTGACGTCCGTTTGAAGTCACGAAATGAATGAAAGAAGCAAGGAACATACTGTAGAGTATTCGGTCTATTATGGACAGCTTCGGCTAAAAAAAGGTTTAAAAACCAAAGGAGAAATTTATTTATTGGGTCTAAAGCAGTCTAATTACACAAAGGGATTCAGACTTTTCTTCTTCTTTTTTTTTTTCTAAAGAGACCCTTAACAGGAAAGAAAGAAACTTTATACAATATTCAATACAGATTTATGATGGTTTCTTAAAGCTATTTGAACAAGTGGACAAGAGGCCTTATATACTTATTTTAAGAAAGCTATGCTAAATCTGTAATAACTAACGTTCTAAACCAGAATTAAATTGCTTGAACCTATGAACAAAACAGTGATTTTTCAACAAAAAAAACACAAGACTGTTAGTTATTTCTTTTGAGAAGACGAGATGACTATTGAGACACGATCAAGATTTGAGAAGCCAAACAGATAACAATAGATTCGAAAAAAATTAGGTGTAACACCCTAAAAAAATTTCTTAGTTAAGACCAAACCATTCTTGAATTGCGTATAAGGTCGTACCGAGTGATTCTTAATTATTCTTAGATTCTAAGGTCAATTCCTTAGTGTGGGAATGAATTTGAATATGAATTAAGGTCACTAAAATCCCCTAGCACAAAGTTGAGTTGAAAGTTTCCATACCGATTAAGTTTTGAGGTAAGATTCTACTTGGGTCAACTTCAAACGACTATATCTCCCAACACATAATGAATTAGGTGGCTCATAACCTATCAAATTAAAGGTCTTTGAGTCCTCTTTCCAACTCCACCAAGTTTGTTTTTTTCAAGCTCGGAGTAAAGATTTATGGCCATTTTACCAGAGACTGTCATCAGAATTTTCTGAGTCTATGAACGATGGCTCCTATCTATGGGCCGTCAATGAATCGACGACCCGTACTGTCAAACCGTCAAAAAGAGTTCAGAAACTCAATTTTAGGTTCCCTTTTCTACGGATCCATTCTACGGGCCGTAGATTGGACCCATAAATGGACTTTTGAGCCTGAAATTTCGACGGGTCGTAGATTGAACCCGTAGGATGAAATTTCGAGCTGAAAAATTCAATATCAATTACACGGATGAGATCTACGGTCCGTAGATCAAACCACGACCCGTAGATGGTCCCGTGGACAGTTTTTATCAGCTTTTAAAGAGGGGTAGTTCAGTCTTTTCCCACCCCTTCTAAGCCTAAGCCATGTCGTTTTTACACCTAATTAAGGGTCTAAACAGTGTTAAATTATTCTTTCACGTTCTTTAACACTTAGAAGATTCAGAGCAGAGCTCCTAGAGGAGAATAGCTAGGGTTTTCAAACATTTTTCAAGATCCTTCAAGTTTCGCCAAGAACTTCGTTCTTCCCAGGTATGTAAGGCTTTCCTCAGTGTTGGGCTAGTGCGTCCACATGCTAAATTTCACCAGAAATTCAGAATTATGAAATTTAGGGTTTCATTCCAAGTTATTGAGGAATGCGAATATCTGTCTATTCTATTGAATTCTAGTTAAATTCTTGAGGATTGTATCCATATCTTTGAGTAATTGTCTTGCTATGATTCATGCTTAGATTCTAGTATGAACCCAAATTGTTGAGTTGGCTGTCCATATTTAATTTTCTCCAACCAACCCTATGAATTGAGCTTTTACTGAATTATTTTGGAGAGTCTTTTAAACTGAACCATTAATTTTAATTGGTTTCTTTAAAGCAAAATAGAGGGGAGTTGTGAGTAGAGTTAAAGAGGCAGTTTGAGTAACTTGTAAATGAAACTTTGATTTCCCAACTATCAGTTTTGAGTGAGAAACAGGACTTTGTTTTTGAGAAAATAACCAAGAGAGTTTTGAGAAGAGGAGTTGAGACACTATTTCTTAAAGAGTATCTTTTGAGTAATTACCTCAAAAACAGAGAAAGAATTATATTTTTACTTACTTGAGCATGAGTATATTTATTGGGAGTAGTATTGAGCACCGATATGGGGATGAGTTCAGACAACTCAAACTCCCCATAAACCATGTATGCCAACATGGGTAAAGGATTCATACTTTTTAGATGATTTCCTTATGCCTTCAGGTAGAGCTTAGTGGATCCACTTAGTTGAGGTTGTTCTATACCACGGCAAGGTATATGACAGTTTTGGCAGCGTGGGCGAGATGCTGTATCATCACTTAGCTCATAGTGATGGTTGTCGGTTAGAGAATCTCCCAAATAGAGTAAAGAGTACTTTCATTATATTTTCGCATATAATTTTCTTTGAGTTATTATATTATACTTTGTGAAGCTTAAAATGATATTATCTTTATTTATGTTTTACATTGAGTTGAGTTGAGTTGAGTTTAGTTTAGTTGAGTATTTCTTTCAGCCTGGTCAGTTTAGTATATGCTTTTATTGCATTCTTTCGGTAAGAGTTTAAATGAGTTTTCCCATTATGATTTATATTATATTTCAGTTGAGTTACTGCCAGAGTTTCAATTAAGTTATTTTTTTATTCAGCTATATTACATACTCGTACATTCAATGTACTGACGTCATTCGACCTGCATCTTTTAATGATGCAAATACAGGTACTTAGGATCATCAACAGGAGTTTCGTTGAGATTACTTCATCCGCTTGTCATCTTTTGAGTAAGGCCTCCTTGGTTTCGGAGGACTCTAGTTATATAGGTTGTCAGTAGTAGCTCTTTGAGGTGTCGTGGGTCTTGTCCCGATATCCTTCCTTAATAGTAGAGGCTTCATAGATAGATAGAGTCGAGGTGTTCTCAGCATTTACTTTTGTTGTGTTGTTTTATAAACTATAAATATTACTATTGAATATTGTCCAAACTTTATGAGTTGAGTATTTGAGTTTATCATATTTAATGAAATTTTAAGCCTATTATTGCTTGAGATAGTTTTCGACTTGTAGTCAGCCAGGATGAGGGTTCGCTTGGGGACCAGCAATGGTTCTCGAGTGCCGGCCACGTCCAGGGTGTAGGCTCGGGGCGTGACAAACTTGGTATCAGAGCACAGAGTTCAAGTGTCCTAGGGTGTCTATGAAGCCGTATCGATAGAATTTTATTTATGGTTCTGAGGGCCCCACTTCTATAAATGTGGGACTACAGACATTTAAGAAAAAAATCACTTCTTTCTTACTCTAAATCGTGCAATAGAACTATGTCATAAGGAACTTATTCAAACTCGTGTATTTTTCAGATCCATTCGACTACCCCTCATACTCAAGGTAGTTGAAGAGCAAAGCCAGATTCTTATCAATGAGTTACTCTCAGTAAAAGTTTTTAGAAAGTCATGAGAAAGCAGAGGGGCTTGTGAGAAGCCTGTGAGTGAGCTTAAGTGTTTGGGATTCGAAAGAATGCACTCTTATTCATATAAATTGTGCATTTGAGCTAAAAACGAGATGTACTCTAGACTCTCTTCTCTAAATCTTGCTTTAGTTGAGACCCTTATGAGAAAGTGTATTTTAGAGCTTGGGTAGTATTTTCACCCGAAGGATAGTGCAAGTCATGATACTATGAGCAGTAGTAGTAGAAGTGCCTAGATTTAGAAGTGTGGTAACCTAAGGGATAAGGATAGTTATTGAGTAGAGTATGTAAGTTGTAGCCATGCACCCAGTAAGTTATTAATGAGGAGTTTTTCCTTATGGGTAGACTAAGAAGTGATGAGTTTGTGTAGATTTCATGATAGAAGGTATATTAAGAGCTATTAGTATGGATGAGTTAGAGTATACTTTAACCAGAAGGGAATTTATGTCAATGTAACATTGTGTTAGTAAAGACTAAGTATATGTGTTGAATAGAAGAGCAGAGTGTTCATTAGGTGATAGATCTAAGGTAGGCTTATGATTTTGAAGGGAGAACTATACGATATTCATAGGGTTATAGAACTAATTAGGCAATGATGTGTAGTGAGTGGGTAAGTGGTACTTAGGTTGTGAAAATGAATGTGACGGTAATCTGTAAGTAGGTAGAATGGAGATAAGGATTGCCTTACCTGTCATGTGCTCTTAGTAGGTGAGTGTTTCTTGATTTTAGCCCGTAGTCGAAAGTTAGTGTAGTATATGAGCAATTATATTGATGTCCGTATTTAGTACTATAGACACTAAGCTTGAATTTGAGATGAGTGTCGTGAAAAAAAAAGGATGGCAACAAGAGGGTGATTATCTTAGCTTGGAGATTTGATCTAGTAGATTTGACATAAAGTAGATAAGGAAGTAAGGTGTTAGTTTGCAATGAATGTGAGTGGTATAAGTGTGGGATTCTGACTCTTAGATGAGAGCAAGGGAGTGTGGCTAAGTCATTAGATTAACAAGAGCATTAAGAGGTGTACCTGAGATCGTATGTAGTCAGCCGAGGTTCCAATAAAGTTTATGATTTTTCATGTGTGCCTAGATAGTATATTTGGGTTGTCAATGTGGAGTAGGCTGATGTAAGCATTATTTATTACCCTTAACAGTTTGGTCAGAGAGATCATATATAGTTCATGATGAGCCTCTTAAATATAGTTCAAGTTTCCTCTAGTTAGGTAGATATGAGCTTAGAGAGGAGGTATTAATAGACTAAGAAGGAGAAGTCAGACTATTAAGAGTTAGATAAAGCGGCCTTATAAGCCAATGTAAAGAGGTTAAGAGGAGCATCTTAGAAAGAGGTCTTAGAAGGATCCTTAGTACCTTCACATGGAGGGTTCAAAAGCCATGAGATAAGCCTTTTCTGAGTATTAGAGTAAAGCAAATGTAGACCAGTTTAGAGAAAATGAAATAGGTCCATAGACTTAGAGTGTCAGCTTCAGACCTAAGAGGGAGATGATAGGATGAGAAACCAAGTCAAGTGTTGAGAATCAAACAATGATGTTTTTAGAGAGAGTTATGGTGATACATCATCAATCCATTCATACTCTACCGTATTCCTCAAAGTTCAGTCGTTTCAACATCATGTTGATGTTTCTAATAGTAGAATTGTGTTAATGACTTATGCTCATACACATCAGAGAGATTCACATACATGCTCAATTCCCAGAATGAGGGGCAAAGACTTTAGCCTATTGATCTCAATCTTACTCCATAAATTTATGGATATCAGCCTCATGATATGAACATATTCATATAAGAACTTATGTCTCATAGTATGCTCAGTCTCGCCAATTCATAATTTGATCTCAATGGCTAGCAACATAATGTTACGTCATACATATTCTTATATCAGAATTCTCAAATGAATCGTGCTTATGATCTTTCGCCCTAAAGTTCTTTTAGTGATCCTTTTAATTAGAAAGGGATGTTGATGATAGTAGTTGAGTGATGATAGAAGGAGAGGGTTGATGTTTCTTATTGAGGTAGTGGTGATGTTCTTATTCCATCTAATGTTTATAATGTGGAGGAGGAATAGGATGGAGTTTTACTAAGAGTAACGGTTAAATGAGAGAAAGTAGAGGTTCCTGATAGCAATGCATGAAATTTCAGTTGGTAGAAATGATGAGAGAATGAGAAATTCTTAGAAGGTTGGTTAGTAGGAGTCCATGGAGTAGTTGTAGTTCTAGGCTTGAATGAGGTATTGGTGACATGGGGCTGAATGCATAATGCATTAGGTGGTTTTTGATTAGGACTCGAGTTTGGTTGAATATTGTGGTAAGCAGTAGAATTCATGGGATGAGATTTCCTATGGAGGCATAAAACCTGAAACTTGTGATTTGGATTAGTATAATCACCTTATGTTTAGCACCTTATGACTTAGAGATTAGGCTTGAACACAGTAAGAGCAAGCGATTTGACATAGACGTTTGTAAGAGTTGTCATATACTTAGTGGGAGCTATGAGTTGCAGCTAAGGAGAGCATAGTTGAGAAGTGTTGTTAAGCCTAAAAACTACTAGTATTATCACTCAAGGCATAGTATTCCTATTCTTACTTCGTGCCCAGATATCCTTGCTTTATGTCAAATAATTTCAAATAAAGTGTGACTATGTTAAAACTCATATCGTTCATGACTTATGTGCTCTAGTCTAGTTTCAAAACTACGAGTATCAATTAGTTTCGCCTTTGTTGCGAGACAAGCTCAGAAATCAAGAGAGGTAGTAATAGTAACTATTTTCCCCTCCATTTTCAGTTTAACAATCATTCGAGGACGAATGATCCCAAGGGGGAGATATTGTAACACCCCAAAAGAATTTCTAAGTTAAAACCGAACCATTCTTGAATTGCGTATAAGGTCGTATCGAGTGATTCTTAATTATTCTTAGATTCTAAGGTCAATTCCTTAGTGTGGGAATGAATTTAAATATGAATTAAGGTCACTAGAATCCCCTAGCACAAAGTTGAGTTGAAAGTTTCCATACCGATTAAGTTTTGAGGTAAGATTCTACTTGGGTCAACTTCAAACGACCATATCTCCCAGCACATAATGAATTAGGTGGCCCATAACCTATCAAATTAAAGGTCTTTGAGTCCTCTTTCCAACTCCACCAAGTTTGCATATTTTCAAGCTTGGAGTAAAGATTTATGGCCATTTTACCAGATACTGTATAGGACAGTTCTGGCAGCGTGGGCGAGACGCTGTATCATCACTTAGCTCATAGTGATGGTTGTCGGTTAGAGAATCTCCCAAATAGAGTAAAGAGTACTTTCATTATATTTTCGCATATAATTTTCTTTGAGTTATTATATTATACTTTGTGAAGCTTAAAATGATATTATCTTTATTTATGTTTTACGTTGAGTTGAGTTTAGTTTAGTTGAGTATTTCTTTCAGCCTGGTCAGTTTAGTATATGCTTTTATTGCATTCTTTAGGTAAGAGTTTAAATGAGTTTTCGATTTATATTATATTTTAGTTGAGTTACTGCCAGAGTTTCAATTAAGTTTTTTAGTTATTTAGCTATATTACATACTCGTACATTCAATGTACTGACGTCATTCGACCTGCATCTTTTAATGATGCAAATACAGGTACTTAGGATCATCAATAGGAGTTTCGTTGAGATTACTTCATCCGCTTGTCATCTTTTGAGTAAGGCCTCCTTGGTTTCGGAGGACTCTAGTTATATAGGTTGTCAGTAGTAGCTCTTTGAGGTGTTGTGGGTCTTGTCCCAATATCCTTCCTTAATAGTAGAGGCTTCATAGATAGACAGAGTCGAGGTGTTCCTCAACATTTACTTTTGTTGTGTTGTTTTATAAACTATAAGTATTACTATTGAATATTGTCCAAACTTTATGAGTTGAGTATTTAAGTTTATCATATTTAATGAAATTTTAAGCCAATTATTGCTTGAGATAGTTTTTCGCTTGTAGTCAGCCAGGATGAGGGTTCGCTTGGGGACCAGCAATGGTTCTCGAGTGCCGGCCACGTCTAGGGTGTAGGCTCGGGGCGTGACATTAGGACTGCTCAACTTAAGAGACCATCTTATACAAATACATCATATCTATAAATGGGTGGTTGTCACTTAAAAGGATAGAAGAGAGTTCGAACTAAAATTGAATTTAGCCATAACAAGGCTGTCCACTTGACTAATCCTAACATTGATTCTAAATGACACACCTTATATTCGAGAGAAACGTAAACAAACAACACAAGAATATATTACTAGTTCATATTTTATGGAAAGTTAATGAACTCCTTTTTCATTGTTACTTGATCCATACAAACAACATGAATGTTTTGAGCTAAAATAGTTAACGAAACAAGATGACTTTAAGTTTTAGTTCTTCTTAGCGTTAACAATCCCGAATTACGTTAGCAAACTCACTATTAGTAAAATCTATTCGAGACGACATATATCACATAGTTTGCAGCACACAAATAAATATATTAAATAAAAGTGAAAAGAGGCTGAAGGTTTCACCTTTTGTCGGGCAGCAAACTGAGGCTCGTCATCAAAGATTCCAACTTCGAACTCCTTTTTCGAACTTGAACTCGAAAGCAAAGAAAAAGCAGAAAAAGGCAGAGGCAGATCAATAGAGCTAGTAGATTTGTGAATCTTTCCTATTTTTCTGGATCTTTTTTCGATCTTCTCTAGATTTCTGGATTGTTTTTCGATTCTTCTTCTTTTTCTTTTCTGGATGATTTTCGGATCGTTCTTGGATGGATCTTTTGGGGGTGAAAATATTCCTATTTATAGGCAAATAAACAGACACCTTTGCTTCATCGACATTGGCGCTAGAGGCTCTACCCCCGCCCACCAGCCCTTTATGGAGTTAGACGACCAAGAGAAAAAATTCCCCGATATAATAAAGATCGGACTCCAAAATCTGGATTTAAAAACCAAAATCTTGCTGGAGACAGAGAGTTGCAACTTGATATCAAAATCAAACATCACCTTTTCAGATTTTGAAACGTTTGAACCCTTTCGACCACAAATTTAAACTTGTTTTAAACAAAACATTGGCCAAAAGAGAGGTATAGGTGTCATAGAGGTCTATTTTGATTCTGAAAAAGGTGCTGGAGAAGAAATAAAATTGATAGAAAAAGGGGGCATTGATGGGGAATAGAGGGAGAAGGTCGAAATCCACCGGAAATTGCTATTTTCCGGCGGTCCGCAGGCAACGGCGTGGCAGAGAAGGTGAAAGATTGATGGGAGATAGGGGTAGGTTTCTGGGAAGGGGAAGGGGCGCCTGGGGAAGGAACTTTTTTCTTTGGAAAAGTAAGCAAAGTATCTAGGAAAGGAGCGTTGGAGTCTTTTCTGGGAAGAGAAAATAGGAAAAGTCGTTGGTTAATTTGGGCCGTGCGATCATTTAATCGAACGGTCAATATTAATCAAAAGTTTTATATATATATATGGTAAAAACCTGATTAATTATACGCATTAGATCAAAATAGATGGCTGGGATTAAAAGTGAAGAAGCACAATCCATGTGCTTGCCTACGTGGCACACATGGATTGGCCGGTTTTTAAAAGACCTGGATTGTTAAGTTTTGCTCAAATTTGCCCATTTAAAATATAACGCCTTTCTTTATTAAATAGTCAAAAATTATTAAATTGAAAATAATTACTTTGCAAAATTAGCGTATTTGACAAGATTGGTCATTCTAAAAATAAAATTGATATGAATTTGTAACTTATTAATTAACTAAGCTTCCTAATTTTGAATAGTGTACAAAGAATATTTATTTGTAACGATTGAAGTTATATTTTGTTAAAAATTGATTTAATTCTTAAGAACGATATTTACTTGACGTAAATTTTAAAAATGAGAAAGTTAGTAGTAATATTTATATATGAGTTTATATATATTAAAAATATATTTATTGTTATTTTTATAAAAAACAAAACTTATGAAATAAATTCATCAAATGGGATGAAAATATTTTAATTTTTTTTTTCATATTCTTACAAAAGTTTTGTTATATGTATATATTTTACTATTATTCTTATTTTTATGGAAACTTAATTAATTAAATATGGAGAGCCAAAATTGGGTGTCAACACTTATTATGAGTGGGAACTCTATAAGGTCCCCAAAGATCACATGTAATGATCATGCATGCATCACAATCGCCGGCAGAAACCTCGGCATCACACACTCTCGCCGGTAGAAACCTCGGCATCACAATATCGCTAGCGAAACTGTGACCAATGTGATGCATGCATTGTTGAAGTATAATTTTTTCAAAGTTTGTATCTCTCACTTCAAACTTTTTCAAATTTTTTCAAAGCCTTTCATTCTTAAGGTAAATTTTGATTTATTTTATTTTAAACTTTAAGAATTAGTTATTAATTTTTATTGTATTGTGAAAATATGCTTCTTTAAATAATTATATTAACATTAACAATTATTTTGATATTTTGTAAATAGATATGCATCCTTCAAATATGTACATACATCCTGATCCAGTGGAGTATGATGTGTTAAAAATTCAAGTTGATCATCGTTCTGAAGGAATTTGGAATGGTAGCTTAAGAAAAGAGAAAACTTGTTTATATACGCATCGCGATAATGTTGAATTTTGGCAACATATAAAGTATCATTCATTACATCCTCGCATTCGTCAATATTTTGAAAATTGTAGGTTGAAAGAAATTCTTGATGTAGGATTTGTGCAGTATGACTCCGGACTAATTTCTACTTTAATTGAAAGGTGGCGTCCAAAAACGCATACCTTTCACATGCAAACAAGCGAGGCTACCATAACTTTGCAAGATGTAGAAATTTTGTTCGAACTGGTGATAGATGGTAGTCCTATAATTTAAAATGGCGCTGATACTTTAGGAGTTTTGGGTAGACATGAAATGATGTTTGAATTAACGGGATGATTATCCGATAATGATTATTTTTCTGGTATTAGTAGATTGTTAACATTTAAATTAATCGAACATATTGAGGGTTTAGATGATATTACTGATCATTCAATTGAGCATGACGTGCAACAGAGGTTCAAATTATATTTATTATGATTATGTGGTGGGTCAATATTTCTAGAAAAATTTAATAATAAGCTTAATTTGGACCATTTGATTGACATGAGAAATTTAAACATAATGTCAACACAAGCATGAGGAGCAGCCGAATTATCATATTTGTATAATTTCTTATGTCGTGCATCATTAAAACAATCAAATGAATTTTGTGGATTTCTCTCTTTAGTGTAGGTATATAATTTTTTTTAATTTTTTTATATTTTAGTAATATGCACTTTTAAATTTAATTATATTCTAAAAATTGTTAAATTTTATTTATTGTAGATTTTGGCATGGGAGCGTATTATTCCCTCTAAGGACCAACCAACTTGAGGTTCCAACTGTGCTTGCTCGTAAATGGACTCGACGTTGAAATCATCAAAATGAGGCACGAACGGTAATCGGTATAATTAGGAATGTACTAGATAATCTAACTGATGATCAGGTATTTAAATACTATTATTTTTTATTGCAAGAAATTAAATTTTATAAAAAATCCTTTGATGATACTCATTTTATTTAAATTTTTAACTATTCATATTTCTATCCCACTATCCAAGAAAATCATATGAATATAATGACAAATGCATAGATATTTAGTATGTCCTCATAATAAAATATTTTATTGTGTTACATCAAATCATATGACATAATAGTGAAAAAAGATATTTAGTAAGATTGTAAGATTGTTTTAATTAATGTACATATTTTTTTTATTTTTTTTTGTCAAAATATTTAATAATTGTTATACTTATATTGTTTTTGTAGTTTATTTGACAACCTTATTCAAAAGATGTTATTAATGGATCACCTGAGTGGTGTCGGTTAGGACAATTCGTCTGGATGGCAAATGTGCCACTCAGTTGTGGAATTTGTCGTGAGTGGCACATAGTTGATCGTGTTGTGAGACAGTTTGGTTATTTACAACATATTCCTGGACCGTGTACTCAATTTTCCAAACAACATTTTAAGCATGATAAACGGTCCAAAATAAAACAAGAGGATATATATGCGTTTAACTACACACAATATTTATGGGAAGAACGTCAAATTTGTATATTTCGACCTCCATTTTTAAGTGATCAAACAAATTACTTTCGTTGGTACATGAGGCATTACCGCATCTTAATTGGAAATCCATAACATGTTGTTCAAAGAGGGTATCAACACATGGCAAAAAGACATGAGGCATTAGTGCGTATATTATGAAAATTTTAAATCATTATATCGATCTTTAACAAAAAATTCTATTAATAATTTTTATTTATTTTAGGCTAGGGGTCATGAAATGCAGTATCGTCGAGCTCGGATGATTGAAAATGATGAAAATCAATCTAATGAAATGAGACAATATGCAGAGGAGGTCGCTTGTGTTTCAATGGAGCTAATGAATGCGGCCTCCCAGGAAACGCGATTGAGCTTTGCTCCTGATTACAATCCTCTCACTCAATATGAGAAATAGCCACCAGTACAAGTATCTCGCCGATCGCGACAAACAACACCTAGAGTTGGTGCACGTCGAGGTAGAAAGAGTGCTGGTGAAGGTCGTCATGATCGTGATCGAAATCATGTGGAAAATCATTTGATTGATAATAACGCACATTTGGTGGCTACTCCCAAGCCTTATTATTCCACATTTGATTTTTCTGCAAGGCCCTCATACACTAATGTTAACTTTTCGAGTCAGGAAATTAAACAACTGATTTTGTAATTCCACATGTTGCGATATCTGATTTTGCGCAATTCAGCGGATCTCAACATGGTATGCGTGAATTTCCTATTCATAATTCTCCATTTGGTGGGAAGTTGAATTTTTCAAATGTAAGTATGGTAATTTTAATTGAAATTTTATAATCTTTTCTTAATTTTTTTATTCATATTTATTTAATTATATTATATTGTATTATAGGTAATTGTGTCCCATGATCCAAGGTTTAATGCTGAAGCTTCACAACATTCAATTGTTAGAGAGAATCTCCCTCGAAGAACATCTAGGCCACCCAAATCAACTAGATGTGGTACAGGAAGTCACTATTAAAATGAGGAAGATTCGGATGATTTAGAAAATGAAGTTGTAGAAGATTCGAAAAACTCAGAAAAATAACTTTTATGTATCTTTATTATAATTTAAAAATATAGTATTCTAAATACGTTGCAGTAAGATTTTTATAAGTGTTGAAATTTATGGTTTTGTGCAAATTTCAATAAAGAGTTTGTAATTTGTTGTTTTGTGCAAATCAAGAAGATTGTCTTCTTCTTTTTTGTTTGCAGTAAGATTCTCCTCTCTCTTTTTTTCAAATATTCTTTTCCTTTTTTCCTTTTCAAAATTTGCAGTCTGCTTCTCTTCCAAATGTGCAATATAGTATTACTTTTTAAGTTAGGTCAAATCAACTATTTTTAAGTTAGGTTAAATCAACTATTTATTATAGTGTGGTATACGGTGTAATATCAAATCATGGATCTCTTTTTAATTTTTAATTTTAACTCATTTGAATGATCAATTTATTATTATAAAATTTTTCATTATACAATTTAAAGTGTAAACAATATATTTAAAATGCAACAAGATAGATTAAATCCATATCAACATGTATTTAAAAATGATATATTATTATATTAAAAAAAAGACAGAAAATTACATTCATCTTAAAAACATAAACAATATATTTAAAATCGAGTAGGACATCGTGTCTTTGTGTGACCCGTTTCCTTGCAAACATTACATTTTCTGGCCATGTGAGCAAGAGCTATATCCATATCATTCTTATGTCGGTTTCTTACTTGCACACTAGATGTCTGCATATATTCAGTATTTACAATTAAATAAAATGGGATTGGCAATCAATACACTTCATCACCCATGGGGTAAATGTCCCAGTGTATGTTTGTTTGTAATATTTTGTACTGTAGAATTTGCTTACATACGACTTTGGCTCGATTCCACGGAGTCTATAAAATTTAATGGCATGCGAGCAAGGCATATGATATGTCACGACCCAAAATCAGGTGTGATGACAGTTGTCCTATCCTACCAGGACAAGTCAGCCTAAAACCCAACAAGTGGAAATAACCGAAATAAAGATGTACAAGCCGCTAATACAGAAGTTCAAGAAATAAATACGAGTCTCAACATTCTTTGTGTCTCAAATAGAACAAAGTATAGAAAAGGATCTAGAAGGGTCGCCGGCAACGAACAACTACCTCTCAAGTATGCACGGAAGCCTCAGAGGAAAAAGGGAGAGAGAGAGAGATCAAATCACGGTCCGGGCTCACAACCTACACAGATGTAAAAGCAAGGGTGAGTACCAAAACCACGGTACCCAGCAAGTCAACCAATAAAACAAGGTCAACCTAACTAAACTCACGAACCCCTTTCCTTCCAACCGAACCTCAACATCTACAACCTACACAGAAATCAGCCCAACCTATTCTACACAGTTATATCGCACATAGATCACCAATAGTCCACAACTATCCACAATAGAACACATAGGCATCAAGTACATCAAATACAGTGTCACGGGATATAAGTACAACTCCATAAAGTCAAGAAAATGACAATGAAATGCAATGTAATGCCAAGTATCATGATGCATGTCTGTTCTACGATACACATCTGTTGAATCTCAGACAGAAACCCATGAGGTCCACACCTGGACCATGTATCCGCCGGAACCATTTTCCATCAGCATAATTGTTGCTGTCAAATGCACACGCAAGTGTACGTGGTTGCAGAAGTAATAAATGGCTCTTTAAGAACCGGGTTGTCGTACCCAAGGGACTTATGATCAATGTATATCAATTCAATTAAATCTATAACTTAAAGACTGTATTAACGTATGGTTTTGATTACTACTATTACTAAGAACAATTTAAATAATAAACTAGCTGACAAGGATAACTATAATTTCGGTGTTTTAATCAATTAAGGGACAATTCCAGGGCTGCAGCATGCTTTGGGTTTCATGTATCACATCTCATGCAAAGAATCAATTTTAGTTATCACATTACTGATTTACAGGGTTAATATTATGATCATGATCTCTCGACCTCTAATCGCCTACTCCAACTAGCTGTCTAACTACATCGTTGAGCGGGGATAGGCAGTCCTAATTGGCGAGCATTTATATTTCATCCTGTTTCGTAACCAAGCTAGGTGTTCGTCCGGGCGTCACTCCTAAACACGAATCTAATCAAAGTTAGAACAAGCTCTTTACATTCTCTGGTCTATCTACCTCTTCATCTCTCGAGTCCAAGAATAGACAATAGATTTATTTCTATGGTGGCCTAGCATGAAATACTAAAACAAGAATGTAAAAGTAATGTATATGATAACCAATAATCAATTCAAAGCAATTCGATGTTCAACAATAACCCGTAGCTACAGCCCCAGAACAAGGGCGTTTAGCCACACATAATATTCATAAACTCAAAAATAATAAATTTCATAAAATTCAAACCTAAAGAAAAAAATAGAGAATTGAACCCAAAGATGAATTGTAATCCCTTGCTCTTGATCACCAAAAAGTAGCTCCCCTCAAATAATTATTTCTATGGACTATTTATAGATGTAGAAAACCCTGAATAAAATAATTGAGTCCAAAACAAATAGGAATCCAAAACCAAAAGGAATTGGATTCCTAGAAATTGTGCCGCCACAACCAACCTTTCCATATATATACAAATATTAATATAATATTCAATTTAATCCATTAAGCTGTCTGCTTGATTTTCCTTCTTCAATCTTTCATAATTAATTCATTTTAGCTCCAAACTTCTTCAACTTTGTACCAATTTAATCCTACAAATAAAATACACTATTTAGCACAATCCATAAAATCCATGCTAAAAAAGACAAATATAATTAATAAATATGAGGCAATTAATAATAAGAAAATATATTTTTGGCCTCAGATCAACACCCCACACTTAAACTTTTGCTCGTCCTCGAGCAAACATTAAAGCTCATCTCAAAAATCATACTAGGGAGCCATCACTTTGGTTGATACAAACAATTAGGCTATATTGAAATTTGAAAACATCAAGTACAATTCCCGCTCATTATGCAAGACATCCAAATAAACAACAAACCTCTAACTTCCTAACCTCAAGGAAAGACTCTGAACTCATCAAATTTAAGCTTGCTCACCTACTCTCATCAAAGAAAGTTAATAACATCACCTATCTATCATGAAACAAGTGCCCTCACAAGAAGAAATAGTCCACATACTCAATTCAAAAGATTGAATATAAATTAAGAACTTAGCGTCAAAGAACAACTCTCACACTCACAAATAAAATTCACATGTATGCACAAAGAACCATAGGCTTGCCCATTATGTACATCTCCGCTAATTAAGCATGCTTGAATAGAATCAAATAGGACTTTAACGGGTTGTAGTGTAGGCTAAGGGACAGGTAGGAAAATTATATAATAGTGACTCACACTTCTCTAAGCACTTTGTATTTTTAGACTTCATCACCCATTATTTTCTTCTCTTTATTTTCAGCCCTCTCTTCAACAATTATTTCACAAGTAATTCTCATCATCTCAAGAATGCTTCAATTATTATTTTTTTTCTTTCACAATAATAATTTATTTTTTCTCAAAGAATTTTTTTTTTTTTCATGTCACATTCTTTCGAAGAGGGCTTTTTTCACCACTTTGTAGCCATCATTGATTTCTTTTTCATTCAACCACCCCTTTTCTTTTTCCAGATATAACAATTATAATCAGTCTATGCTACAGTGCTCAAGGAAGCAAGGTGCAAAAACTAGGGATTCAACAAAATAGTTAAGGGCAAAATATGGCTACCAACAAAAGGCTACAGGCTCAAAAGGGCGAACTAGTGATATAATATCTGAAAAGGCTAAAATTTACAAGACAAATCAAAGAAAGCCTATTATCATCTCCTAAACTGAGCAACACTTTTTATTTCGCTTCAATAACATGCAGGGCAAGTTCTAGACTAAGATGCAAAACATGGAATAAGCAAATTCTCACCACACATGGCACAAGTATCAATCAAGATGGATCAATTCCACTTCTAAGAGAGACAGGATCATAACAAACTACAAAATAAAACAAGCTATAAAAAAAGTCACGACCATGAACCTAAGTGTCAAAGAGTCTGCAATTTCATTAGCAATCAAGCATTCACAAGAACGTACTACTTAAAATTAGGCCTAAAAAGCAAGTATCACACAACTCAAAAGGGTCTTTTCTTTTCTCTAAAAAATAAAAATAAATAAAAAATTTACTCCCTATCGGTTCAAAGGGACTATCCTCAGGAAAAGTACCGAAAACAAAAGCCGAGGAACCCACCTAAAAATACAAAAAGACTCGATAAAGCAGTAAAAACTAGGAATCCATTCCTCCACCCCACACTTAAAAAGATGATATGTCCCCAAAGCATCAAATAAAATTTAAAACAAGGGTTAGGAAAACTCCGTGAGGCCTCTAGGCCTAGCTAGTAGCATGTTCTCTTAATTTTCATCAAGGGTCATCACCCCACCCTTAAGCTCAAACGTGCTCCTTAGCTCCAAATTCTTGGGTACTCAGACTTCCCCTAATCTGCAAAAACAAGACCAAAAGAAAAGAAGAAAAAAATGACACTATAAAAAAAAAAATAATAAGAAGCTACACTACCAATTGGGTTGCCTCCCAATAAGCGCCAAATTTAACGTCGCGGCACGACACAGCTTGGATCATTCATCATTTAGCTCAAGAGCTTCACGATCTCGATCCGTATCCTCTCCAAAATAATGTTTGACCCTTTGCCCATTCACCAAGAACGAAGGGCCAGTTTTTTCTCTAAGCTCTACCGCGCCATGTTGAGTCATCCTCACCACTTCAAAGGGTCCACTCCATTTAGATCTTAGTTTTCCGGGGAACAACCGAAGTCTAGAGTTAAAAAGTAATACCTTTTGCCCCGGAGCAAAAGTGCGAGGGATTATGTGCTTATCATGCCATCTCTTGGTCTTCTCTTTGTAAATTTTTGCATTCTCATAAGCATGGAGCCTACACTCTTCAAGTTCATGCAATTGACCAATTCTCCTTCTACCGGCTAGCTCAGGATCAAGATTCAACTTCTTTATAGCCCAATATGCTTGGTGCTCTAGCTCCGCCGGAAGATGACATGCTTTGCCGAACACCAAGTGATAGGGAGAAGTCCCTATAGGTGTTTTGTATGCAGTCCGATATGCCCATAATGCATCATCAAGCTTCTCAGACCAATCTTTGCGCTGTGCATTCACTGTTTTCTGCAGTATTTGCTTCACCTCATGATTCGAAACTTCTACTTGACCACTAGTTTGAGGGTGATAAGCTGTAGCTACTTTATGCCGTATACCATACTTAGCCAGAAGATTCTTCACAAGATGGTTAATAAAGTGCTTACCTCTATCACTTATGATTGCCCTTGGAGTACCAAAACGCGTAAAAATGTGCTTCTTAATGAATTTAATCACCACTCTTGAGTCATTCGTGGGAAGAGCGACAGCCTCAACCCATTTAGACACATAATCAACAGCCACAAGAATATATTGGTTTCCACTAGATGGTGGGAAGGGACCCATGAAGTCAATACCCCACACATCAAAGATTTCCACCTCAAGAATATTATTTAAGGGCATTTCATGTCTTCTTGATATCGTTCCCAACCTTTGGCAATTATCACACCCCTTCACATAAGCCATAGAATCTTTAAAAAGAGAGGGCCAAAAGAAGCCAGATTGCAATACCTTGTGAGCCGTGCATTCTCCTCCATGGTGTCCTCCATAAGGACTTGCATGACAACTCTGGAGCACTTGCTTGAACTCATTCTCCGGAATGCATCGCCTCACCACTTCGTCCACTCCTTGTTTGAACAAGAATGGCTCGTCCCATATATAGAATTTAGCATCATGCATCAGCTTCTTTCTTTGTTGGGTTGTTGCGCCAGGTGGAAACACTCCACTCACCAAGAAATTCACAATATCCGCATACCAAGGCACTTGGGAGATATCCAAAGCCATCAACTGCTCATCCGGAAACTCCTCGCGTATTTGTTCCCCTTCATGCACATGAGAGAAATCTTCTAATCTTGACAGATGATCAGCGATCTGATTTTCAGTACCCTTCCGGTCTTTGATCTCAAGATCGAACTCTTGGAGAAGCAATATCCACCGAATTAGTCTCGGCTTAGCATCCTTCTTATTGAATAGGTACCTAATAGCTGCATGGTCAGTATAAACAATAACTTTGGTACCTACCAAATATGATCTGAACTTGTCGAAGGAGAACACTAAGGCAAGCATCTCCTTCTCAGTCACTGTGTAATTAGCTTGAGCAGTATCAAGGGTCTTGCTCGCATAATATATTGAATGGAACACTTTGCCTTGTCTCTGTCCCAATACTGCACCCACTGCTACATCGCTTGCATCACACATGAGTTCAAATGGCAACCCCCAGTTAGGAGCAACCAAGATAGGAGCTTCAATTAAGTTCCGCTTCAGCATCTCAAAAGCTTCTAAGCATATTGCATCGAAATCAAATTTCACCTCCTTTTCCAAAAGACTGCACATAGGTCTAGCAATCTTGGAAAAGTCCTTGATGAATCTCCGGTAAAAACCTGCATGTCCTAAGAAACTTCTTACCCCTTTGACAGAAATAGGAGGGGGCAATTTTTCAATAACTTCCACCTTTGCTTTATCTACCTCGAGTCCCTGTTTAGACACTTTATGACCCAAAACTATACCTTCTCGGACCAAGAAGTGACACTTTTCCCAATTAAGCACAAGGTTAGTGTCTTCACAGCGAGCAAGTACTTTATCAAGGTTTCGAAGACATACCTCAAAAGAATTCCCAAAAACGGAGAAGTCATCCATGAATACTTCCACAAAGTCCTCCACCATATCATGGAAAATGGCCATCATGCACCTCTGGAATGTGGCAGGAGCATTGCAAAGCCCAAATGGCATGCGTTTGAATGCATACGTGCCATAGGGACATGTGAATGTAGTCTTCTCTTGATCCTCAGGTGCGATTAAAATCTGATTATATCCAGAATACCCATCCAAGAAGCAATAATACTCCTGTCCTGCTAAACGGTCAAGCATTTGATCAATAAAAGGGACAGGGTAGTGGTCCTTTCTTGTGGCATCATTTAATTTTCGGTAATCCATGCAAATTCTCCATCCGGTGACAGTTCTTGTTGGGATCAACTCATTCTTGTCATTCTTCACTACTGTCATACCTCCTTTCTTAGGTACACATTGCACAGGACTTACCCATTTGCTGTCAGAGATAGGATACACAATTCCTGCATCTAACCACTTGATCACTTCTTTCTTCACGACCTCCTTCATCAAAGGATTCAGCCGGCGTTGGTGTTGCGTACTCGATTTATGGTCGTCCTCCATGTAAATTCGGTGCATGCACAGGGCCGGACTAATTCCATGAATATCCGACATTTGCCAGCCTATTGCTTTCTTCCTTTTCTTCAGTATCTCCAAAGCCGCATCAACCTGTGCTGCAGACAAATGCGCAGAAAGTATAACAGGTAAAGTTTCATTAGAGCCAAGATATGCATACCTCAAGTGTGACGGAAGTGATTTTAACTCCAGCTTTGGTGCTTCTTCTATTGAGGGTTTGGGAAGAAGACCCAACACTCGATCTAATGGTTCGACTACACCTTTTTGTGAACCAACTAGTGCTACATTAAGACAAGTGGCCAGTTCTTGCGCTTCTGCATCTCCATCTATGTCATGCCCCACCAAAACTCTTTCCAAGGGATCGTTTGGAGTTATGCAATGCAATTCTATAGCAAGGTCTACTACTGTAATGGCAGACAACTCTTCATAGACAGATGGCAACTTCAAGGCGCGATAGACATCAAACACCTCCACCTTATCATGAGCTCTCATAGGCAACTGCCCAGCCGCTACATCAATCAATGCTCGCCCTGTAGCTAAGAATGGTCGTCCCAAAATAAATGGAACTTCTGGATCGGGCTCAAAATTTAGGACAACAAAGTCCACATGAAAGATCAGTGACCCAACTTGCACCAAGACATCTTCTACTACTCCTTCCGGCCTTGCCACCGACCTATCGGCCAATTGGAGAATGATTGTGGTTGGTTTTGGACTACCCAACCCAAGTTTATTGTATAAAGATGCTGGCATGAGGTTTATACTAGCACCCAAATCACACAAACCGCGGGCATGAACACTTTGGCCAATGGTGATTTGGACTGTGAAGCTGCTCGGATCTTTCAACTTTTTGGGTAGTCTATTCTGAATTCTCGAACTGCACTCCTCCGTGAGTGCCACTGTTTCATACTCAGTCAATCTCTTCTTATTCGCCATTATAGCCTTCACATACTTGGCGTACTTAGGAATTCCCTGCAAAATATCAACCAAAGGGAGATTAATGTGAACTTGTTTAAGGAGAGACAGAAACTTACCGAAGCATTCGTCCTCGTTCTGCTTTTTGAACTTTTGAGGAAACGGAGGGGGTGGTTTTATTTGAGGAACAATCCTCTCAACATTCGCTTCTTGAACCACTTCTTCGGGTTTCTTTTCTTCTCTCACCGCCTCAGAACTTCTCTTCTTGGGAGCTAGTTCCTCCAGTTGTAATCCACTCCTTGTACTCACCGCATTCAGTTGCCTTGGGTTAGGATCCGTGTCACCCGGAAGACCTCCAGGAGGACGCATATTGACTGCATTAGCCAATTGTGCAAACTGTCTTTCCAGATTTTTCTGTGCTAATTGGGTGCCTCTCAACTCTTCTCCCAACTTGTTGTTTTCTGTACTTAGCTTTTGGAACAGCTCCTCATTAGTCATGCCCCATTGCTTCGCACCTTGATTACTTGGCTGTTGAAATTGTTGTCCATTACCTTGTGATCTGTATTGGTTCTGCCCTTGAGCCTGATTTTGGTGTTGATTCTGATTTCCACCCCATGAGAAGTTGGGGTGGTTCCTCCAACTTGAGTTATACGTGTTACCATAATTCTTCGTACCTCCACCTCTTTGGGCATTCCCTAGATAGTTCACAGAGTCTGGGTTTTCACCGCAAAAATCAGACACATGGTCTCCACTTCCGCAAACTTCACACCATCCTTGCGGTTGGTGTACAACATTTACATGTGCTTGTTGCTGCCCGACTGATAACTTCTTGAGCTGAGTGGTGAAGTTAGTTGCTAGTTCATCCAATTTTGCATTCAGTGCAGTTAATTGATCCACTTCCAAAACACCTGCAGCCTTTGATGTTGTGCTCCTTTGCGTATCACCATTCCAATCTGGGTTGCTTTCAGACATTTTGTCCAAGAGCTCCACTAACTCATCATAGGTCTTCTCAAGAGCTTGCCCACCTGCTGCAGTATTCAATAGTACCCTAGAATTATATGCAAGGCATTCAATAAAGGTATGAGCTAATACCTCATTTGCCTGATAGTGATGTGGACACGCAAGCAACAATTGTTTAAATCTATCCCAGGCTTGGTACATGTTCTCTCCGCTTCTCTGCTTGAAACTCAATATTTCACCTCTCAGTTTTGCGGTTCTGCCTAAGGGGAAGAATCGATTAAGGAACTTCTTTGCTAACTGATCCTATGTGGTGATAGAGTTGGGAGGCTCAGAGTCTAACCATCGCCTCGCTTCTCCCAAAAGTGAAAATGGGAACAAGGTCAATCGCACATAATCAGTTGATACCCTATGTGGAATATAAGTGCTGGTTATCTCTAGAAAACC
>JAGDQO010000855.1:0-83536 GCA_018342035.1 Solanum appendiculatum
AACATTTTGACTCCTTTTCAACCTACACTCACCACACAGGTTATTGAAAGCAATACAACAAAAGTAAAGACTTGGGTTTCCTCCCATGAAGCGCCTTATTTAACGTTGTGGGACGACATAGTTCTTATTTTCTCAACATTCATTTTTGGGATTTGGGATAGTGTCACTAGGCAACATTCCCTGTTGCCTCGGATCGTGATGAGTGAAGATTTGGCACAATTGGCTCTCCAGCTGCTTGATAGATACCGAATGAGAGGTTACCATTTGAGATAAAGTGGAGGTCATTTTTCAATTCCTTAAACACTTTGTCGGACCCTTCAACTTTATTGAAAACCCTTGTGAGCATTTTCTCGATTCGGTTTCCTTTTGGACCGACTAGATCCTTTGGTCATTGACGATCTTGGGGAGGAACATATCTATCTTTGTCAGCCTCCCTATCTCTCCAATTCTAACCTAGTAAATCTTTCCAGCCAATATCTCGATCCTTCTTCCAACCTTGGTTCCCACCTTATAGTTGGTAATTTGGGTGAGAACCTAGTAATTTGGGTGAGAACCCCCTATTTTGTTTCTTAAATATTGAACTTCTTCATTTTGTAATGATTCAAACTTGGCATCATCCACGCACAACCCACTATTAGTCCCAACTGCATTCACTGATTTAAGTCCACCTCCTAGGACATGTTTAGAAAACAAATCGAGTTGGGTAATCATTTTCCCCATGTTTTCATTCTGTTCATTATTCTTCTCAATTTATTCTTTTCTCATGCTCAATTGTATAGTAGACACTTGGTTTTCTCTAATATGCCATGCATGGTTAACTTTTGTTACATCATCTAGCAACAAAGCTTCCACATCATACGGTTGTCTCATTAATCCCACCGGACTAGTTGATCAGCCACACCTTTATTAACTGAATCAAGGGTACAATAAAAGTATTGCAGTAGCAAATTCTCCGGAACACTATGTGTTGGACATTGCAAAAGTAGTTTCTTGAACCACAACAAAGTCTTATGTAAAGGTTCACCTCCAATGAGCTTGAAATTTTTGATTTGGGTTCTAAGTTAAACCATCTTGGAGGGGGGGAGGGAAAGAATCTCTCCTAGAAATCTTCATTCAATTCCTCCCAAGAAGTGATAAAGTCATTTAGCAATTCTATCAATCATCTTGTAGCTTCACCCGTCAAAGAGAACGGGAATAACCTTAACCTCACAGACTTATGTGAAATGTGTTTGAACACAAATGGTCCACACACCTCTACAAAATTATTCAGGTGTTAATGAGGATCTTCATGAGTTAAACCCCCAAACATTACTCTTAGTTGGAGAAATTGTCGCATTGTTCCGGTTACTGAAACATAGCCCTCCCTGCAGTGAGAGGTATCCGGATGACTCTCGTGGTTTGAACAATATTCACATGCATATCATTCAAATCACCCATTTTATCGTTTTGACCATAGTGACTATCGTTGTCACTACCATGGTAACTCATTATATTAGACCGGTAAATTAGCCAATAACAACACAAAACAACAATCTACTACAACTAAATAAGTTGACAAACTAATTTCTCAAATAGAATTCTCAACCACCATTCCGTGGCAGCAGTGCCATTTTTGATAACGCCCAAATGTACTCTTCAAAACCAATTAAAAGAGACAATAGTCGTCGTCAATAAAATGGCCCAACTAATAGTCGGGGTCGAATCCCATAGAGAATGGTATATCATAGAGAATTCTTATCAAGAAATTGAGATTATAAAATCATTCATTTGTAGTAGTAAAAACAAGTGGGTGGATGATTCCGCCAATTTAACAAAAGGATTTGGTTATCAATGGTCGCAATTAAACAAAAAAAATTGATAATTCAAGAAGTAACAAGCAATATAGGGGTTCGGGGATTTGAAATCAATGTCACATAGGAGTAATTGTGTTGCTCTATAGTGATGAATGAAAATTTATGAATAGTCTAGGTAATCTTCAATGCACTAATCTTCTTTCGATCTCATAGCATCCTTGCATAGAATGTCCTTTCGGTCTCATCAATATACTATACTAAACAACCCAACACCTTGCTCTATTCTATCTTTTGATATAGAAATAGGGAAAATAGATTCGATCCATAACCTCTATTTTAAGTACGTTATAGACATCAAATATAAATTACTAGTATCGGACTAATTACCAACTCCAATCAATCTCTTTCGAGTCTCATCAACCAGAGATCGAAAGTAGGAATTAAGTTTGCAGCCTTAACCTATAAATTAACTCCATGCTAATTAGCCCAAATTCATGCATGATTAGCAGTAAAACACAGCATAATACAATACCCACTACATTAAATCAATAATAAACCCCATAATTGCACCCCTAGATATTGGAGCTTTAGCCACCCATCAAAAAAAGCAAAGAAATTATACCATTCATGAAAGCAGCAATGGGTAACATGAAATTAAGGAATTAAAAGCAAACCCACATTGGATTCAACTTCAACTTTTTAATTTAAAGAACAAAGTTGAAAAACTCCAAATAAACTAGAAAGTATTCTTCACAATGTAAAGTGTTTTTCTCTCTTCACTTGTTCATACACCAAAAACTATTGCAACTCATGTGAACTCACCATTTTCTCCCTCCTTTGGGCTATTTATAGTTTCCCAAAATTTTACCAAAAAGTCAATATGCTACCCATAAGGCGACATTAAACGGGCTCGCCCATCACATTACGTGAATCGCCAATTCCTCTCCAACTCGATTTTTCTTGCTCTAGGCTTCAGGTGTTCGAACCTCAGTTGGCGAGCTCGTTCGAGTCAGCCTTTCACATTTGGCATATCAATGAGTACCACCTTAGTTCGCTTTTAAAGCCTTAAAGTTTTTTCCTTGTACTGTCGCCTTTGACGATGGTCAACCTAGTTGCCTTTTATCATTCGGCGAGTCACCTTTCTATTTTGAGTTCGCCGACCTGCGTTAATAAATACAAGTACTGTGCACTGTCACTTTTGGTGAGGTCATGCTCAGTAGACGATCCGCCTTTCTTATTTGACAATCATCAATGTATATTTTTTACTTCTTTTTACATTTTTGCCATTCTTTCAAATATGCATCCTTTCATTGTCTTTTAGATTTCATAGCTGCAAATCATCAAAATATCATTAGAATAGGATATAAGTAGGCATTGGGAACACTAATCTACCACTCATCAGATATACCATCAATATTTATGTAGTATGACTTCCTGAGTCATCAATGATTAGATCACAATATGATTTTAGATATAGTTTTCATGATAACAACCTAAATGCATATTATTTCAAGTGTTTCAAGGGAACTTTAATGGTTTCGAATGTATTATATATGTTTAGAAAATAATTTTTTAAATAAAGAATCAAATGGTTTTATATGTACTATTTGGCAGTTGAGAAAAAGAAAGAGTATGATTGATTTTCTTAAAAGTACTTCAGCAAAGTAAAGTGAAAGTAAAGTAATGGCCCCTTTCTTTGTATAGGGTGATTGGGCATAATTGATTGATTGTTTTGGGAGTAGTATCGAACATCGAATTGGCTAAGAGTTTATTTTTAACTCAAAGTCCCATAAAACTACGTAGCCAGCATATGATAATATTTTACTGATTTGTCGTATGACTCCTCACTACCTATGAGAAGGCCTATCAGATAGATTGATAGTTACAGTAGCATCCTACACCCAGGCAACGTACAGGATTGCCCTTTCAATGTGGGAAAAAAATGTTGTATCATTGCTAGCCTCATAGTAATGGTTGTTGGTTAAAGAAATTCCTCACGGAGTAAAGTATATTATTCTCATATAATTTTTATTACATATCTTATTATAAATTTTAAATGGTTTTCTATTCATATTCATGTATTGATAAATTGAGTTGCTTTCAATCCTTCAGTTTAGTTATTTGCTTATTCACCCATATTACATACTCGTACATTCAATGTACTGATGTCATTCAATCTGCATCTTTTTATGATTTAGATACAAGTGTTTGGGATCATTACACGGTGCTCCATTGAGATCACTTCACACTTCTTAATAGCTTTTGGTGAGACCTTCTTGCTTCCCAAGGACTCCATTTTTATATTTTTTTAAGTAGTATTTGAGGTGTCATGGCTCTTGTCACTACACCTAACTTTAATAATAGAGGATTCATAGATAGGTAGAGTTAGAATTTTTTTAATGTTTCCTGATGATTTTATTCAAACTTATTCATGTTAAGTACTTCAAGATGTGTTTCCAAGCTTTTATTTAAATAATTTAAATGGTCATCTATTTAAGGCTTCCATGTATCATATTGAGTCTCATGTCTATAGTTGCTAGGCCAAGGGTTCGCTTGAAACCAACAATTATTCTTGAGTGTCTGCCACGTCTAGGGTGTAGGCTCGGGTCGTGACATCATGGGTTCCTTACCACCCTCAGATGGAAACAAATACAATCTAGTGTAAGTTGATTATGTGTCCAAATGGGTCGAGACTGTAGCTTTTCCCTTGAATGATTCAAAGGTGTTGATTAAATTTATAAAGAAGCATGGTTTCACTCGTTTTCATTAACCATTTACTGAAGAATCTTCTGGCCAAGTATGTGGTATACATCATAAGGTAGCTATATCGTACCACCCACAAACTTGTGTCTAAGTTGATTTGTAAAATTGAGAAGTGAAGCAAATCTTGTAGAATATAGTGAATGCTTAATGAAAAGATTGGTTCATGAAACTTGATGATTGTTTATGGGCATATAGAACAACATATAAAACACAAGAGGAACTTCACCCTGTCAGATGGTGTTCGTAAAAGCGTGTCATCTTCCAGCAGAGTTAGAGCATCAAGCATATTAGGAGATAAAGAAGTTATTTGAATCTTGACCCAAAGCTAGCTGGAAAGAAAATAATTGGATAATTGCACAAACTTTATGAGTTTAGGCTCAATTCTTATGAGAATGCTAAGCTATATAAATAGAAGACCAAGAGATGGAATGACAAGCACATAGTCCCTTGCACTTTTACTCTGGGGGAAAAAGGTATTACTCTTCAACTATAGAATTAGATTAAAGGCAAAGATGCAACAACGTTCTTAGTGAACGGGCAATGTGTCAAGCACTATATTGGTATGGATGAAGATCGATATCGAGAAGCTCTTGAGCTAAATGATGAATGATCCAAAATTGAGTCGAGCCACGACATTAAACCAGGCGTTGCCCGGGAGGCAACCCGTGAAATTATGTAATAATTAGTTATTTTGGGTTTAATTTTATTTCGTCTTAGTTTATAAATTTTTCATAGGATTTAGTTAAATTTTAGATTATTTCAAATTTTGTAGAATTTAGTCAAATTTGAATCATTTGTAATAGTTAGGAACTATGAGAAAAAAAGAAAGCAAAAATGCGAAAAATACAAAGAGAGGAGTTGTGCCACGATCAAAACTAAGGCACTGGGTGGGAGGCAACCCACCATTATTTTTTAAAGTAATTCTGTCGATGCGCATGAACTAGAAGGCGTACCAAACGAAATGACGATAAGATGTGCCGGAAAAATGGATCAAACGGATGTGAAACTGGCTAGGTGCACTGCAGGCACGTCGTGCCAAATGCCAAACTACTAAAGCGCTGGCCAAGCGTACTGCATGTTCACCGTGCCAATCCCAATAGTACTATGCCATTGGCCGAGCACACTACAGGCGTGCCGCTCCAGGCCCAAACGCTCACAAAGATATATTTTCAAAATTCATGTGACCTACCCGATTCCACCCCCACCCCCCAAAAAAAGACTAAATTCTTCATTGCATCCTACACCTATCCAAAATCTAACTAACTTTCTCTCACAAACACTTTCTCTTCCGCCGCCCCCGTCTCAAAAAAATTTCAACTTTTCTCTCTTCTAACATCCAACTCTCACACCCAAATACCCTAATCCTCTATTGTTTCCCCACCAAAGCATTTTCTAACCAGCAATCTTCCACCACCTACCACCAAAGAAAAAAAACAACACCCACCAAATCATCATTGCCCGAAACAACCCACCGTCTCCCCACAACTAAAAAAAATTTCTCTTTTATTTTCTCAAAATTTGTTGGTTCTAATAGCACCAAAGGTTAAGAAAATGGAAGTTAGTGCTAGGATCAAGCGGTCTCTCAAGGGAGATGCCATCGGGTCTTCTAGTTCTAAAACTCTGTCTACGAAGTTTGGCAAACAAGCAGTGGAACACCATGTTAAAGATTGGTTTGAATGGAAAAAGGAGGACAAATATCTTCGTGATGAATATTTAAATGAAGTAAGGTTGCAATAAAAATTCCACAAAATTCATGAAATAACTTATAATATTCGGTTGCACTACATTTTGACGATCAAGGTGAATATAATATAACTCTTGTCCGTGAATTTCATGCCAACTAAATTACGAAACATCAGTACAATAACAATGTTGATGTGAGGGGTAAGACAAATCATTTCTCTACTAAAGTGGCCAATATATTTTTAGGAACCCCCCTTATAGAGATATACATCACACTTTGTGCAGAGTGAACACAACTGCTAGGTGGGATAGGAGCAAGGACATGGGTAGACACGCCACCAATCATTATTCTCATTTAAACCAAGAGGCCAGGGTGTGGTTAAAAATTATGTGTAGTGTCATATTATCGTGCAAGCATATGTTTGAGGACACTAGGGACCGGGTTCTAATGGTATACATGTTGATGAAGGGTATGCCGGTAAATGTGGGGTTAGGTCTTAGCTAGAATATGATGAAGTTGCAGAATAACAAGAGGTGGAGATTTTGCTATGGGAGCTTGTTGACCCAATTACTTTGGTCTGAGGGGGTTGAGGAAGAGGTCCACGACTTGTGCCCACCTAGGGGTGTCTATCTTGTTTGCAACATAGTAGATGTGACTAAAATGAAAGTTCATGATATGTCACATTGGCTTGTTTTGTCTTCTGCTGATCGACTGGTAAGGGATAAAAGCTTGATGGGCCATATGTTTGGAATTTCAAAGTCACAGTTACGTATAGGTGGTAACCCCATTACTGATGCGGAGATGGAGGAGTTGGTAGAGCACTACCAATCGATTGATAGTGCAATGTATATGTGCAAAATGGGTTTCTCTTTCAAGAGCCATTGGATGACGATGAAGCTACTGTGGATGATGAGGTTGATGATGATGAGGGTGATTAGGTTGACACAACACTTGTGGCAGTTGATGGTGCCACTAATGTGACGGATGGTTGTGATTATGATGGCGACGAGGCCTAGAGGCCTAAGGGAGTTTCTCTTTAACTCTATATTTCTATTTTTGATTTTGTGCACATAGGACAGTGCTTTGTTTAATTGTGGGATGGGAGATGAACTTCTATATAAATAATTTTACTACTTTATTGAATCTTTTAATTTTTTAGGTAGTTTCCTTGGCTTTTGTTTTTTGTTCTTTTAGTGAAGATAGTCGCATTGAACTGACTAGGACTAGTTTAGTTTGTTTGAGTGTGTTTGAGTTTTAGAGTCATCATAAAAGTGACTGTTCCCAATGATGGATGGATGATGACTGTGTTAAGGGAAAATTAGTCATAGATTGGTATATTTTGAAACCAAACTTTTGGTATTTTGAAGCCGTTCTTAAAAGGTTAGCCAGACGTCATTGTCACGACCCAAGGTACCCCCTAGACGTGACATGGTGTATAAGACCCCAAAAGGCCTCATACAAGCCACTTAGCATACATAATCCCAGATCATATAATTTAAAGAGTTCAAAAGACAATTTCATATCAAAAGAGTTTTATAAAAATAGCGGAAGTCTACATATAGTCTCAAAGCCATCTATCAAGAGATTAGAAAGGACGTTGGGAAGTAACCCATACAATGTCAAAGAAAAGAAACATAAAAGAATAATAAGGCAACGTCCTCGAACATATGATAACTCACCAAGTCTTCAAGCCTCTAGATACTCACTACCCACGAGCGGAATGAGAAGAATCGCCAAGTCCTACATTATGAGACAATGTAGGCAAAAGTATGCGCTAGTACATGGAATGTACCAAGTATGAGGGGAATGCAATAAAACATTAAATCATGCTAAAAAATAGCGGAAGTCTACATATAGTCTCAAAGCCATCTATCAAGAGATTAGAAAGGACGTTGGGAAGTAACCCATACAATGTCAAAGAAAAGAAACATAAAAGAATAATAAGGCAACGTCCTCGAACATATGATAACTCACCAAGTCTTCAAGCCTCTAGATACTCACTACCCACGAGCGGGATGAGAAGAATCGCCAAGTCCTACATTATGAGACAATGTAGGCAAAAGTATGCGCTAGTACATGGAATGTACCAAGTATGAGGGGAATGCAATAAAACATTAAATCATGCTAAAAAGGGGACATTTCCATGACATGCAAAGACCAAGCTAAAACATGAAGTAAAAAGGGTTAGAAAACATAAGTCGTAAACCAAGGTCAATGCAAGCTAAAAATCTTTAAAACATTTGTGAGATACCTTGAAAGTCAGTTTAGTTCATTATTGTGGGAAACTACCTTTAATCGACATTTAAAAACCGTGTGAGCTATCAACATGGAATCCAGTGTCCTCCCCACACTGAAAAGGGGTTTTCCTACTTGCCAAGGTAAGACCATGAACTTATAGCTTACGTGGATCCACTAGCTAATGTCTATTTAAGACAATCATTCTATGTTGGAACATAGTTATTGGATAAAGAGATTGCAACTAGAGACACCGCCTCCTATAATAGAAGAGCCTCTATCTCAATACCCTCTCGGTGCTAAGTAATTATCCCACAGAATTAGTTATCATGTTATCCATGGAAAGGTACAACTAGAGTTACCAATTCAAGCTAAAGTCATGTTCATAGACGTTTCATCTTCCATGGACTAGTCCGAGCTTACGTCATTTAGAATAGCTCCTTAGACCATGCGTGAGAAAACCTTTCGCCATCCATGATATTTTCATAATAGCTTTTAAGGCCCATAGTCATTCACTTCATGCTAGAAATTTCATACTACTAGTGGAAATAATTTTAAAAGCATGGTCTATAATCATTGATGGCATAACCGGCTACCATACTAATCAAGACCTAATTTCAGAAAATAGCCCAAAAAGCATTGATGGCAAATCTAGATGTCATTCATATCATCTGGCCAAGCTTCATAGAACATATAAAAACTTTCATCCATAAGCATACTTGAGTCATAAACATTGCTTTCAGAAAAACATGCATGATTTCATAAAACCCACCTTTTCGTGGTTCAAACCCAACAATAAATCAAACTCTATAAATTCAAGGATTTCACATGGATTCATAGGAATTCATCATAAAACATGCAACTCATACCAATTTCATACTTAGAAAACCATAAACAAAGCAATTTGATCATAATTGAAAGAACCCACATGATAGAAGAAAAACCTAGTTTTTGATTGAACAATTCTTACTTAGAAAGTTAGGGTTAATAGTCAAATTCATAGATAAATACATGGGCTCACATGGAATTAGTTGGAAAGTATGTAATCAAGTCTAAATCCTCAAAATATAATCAAAGTCAATCAATTGAATCCATACAAATAGAACCTATGAAGAATGAAATCAAAACCTTAATAAATTTTGGGAAATTGAATTGGACAGTTGAAGAAATGGGTGAATGGAACCCATTGATGAACTCCCTACATACCTCAATTGAAGCCCTAAAAAATGATGAAGAATGGAGGCTTGAACTTGAAGAACCCTAGCTTCTTCTTCTTCTTCTTCTTGATTCTAGAGAGAAAAATATTTGGGAGAGGTTGAGGGAATTTGTAAAAGTTATTGGGAAGGGTAGATTTTAGGCTTAAAATGGTTTATATAGTGTTAGGAATAGTAGGGAAACAACTTAGTTTAGGAATAAAATCATTTGGGGAAAAGATCTAAAGACGCCTTAAGAAAATTTCCCGTACTACCTCACCAACGGTTGGTAGGTAAACCAACGAGCTGTTGGTGCCAACCGTAGGTCACATTGGTTGGGCAGGGCATCAAAATTCCATCAATGTTTACCCCTAAAAAAGTGGCACCAACGGTTTCCACCTACGGTTGGTAGGTCAAACCACCAACCGTTGGTAGTGGCTGTTGGTCACACTGTTTTCCCCCAAAAATTGAAATTTTTTTGATCTTTTCGAATCCGGGGCGTTACAGTCATGTGTAGTGTGCACTTGAAGATGCAACTGTAATGGAAATAGTAACCTTAAGACACACAAAGGTTCTTTTTTTTTACTCTAAATTGATAAAGTTAGGCTTAATTGTGTGGGAAACATGCAATGTGATTTATATGAGCATGCTAAGTTGTTTATGTCCTTTTGTGTATGTCATGATGCCATATGTGGTGAGTATTTAATTAGTTTCTCGCATTGAATGGCATCTAGAACTTTCACCATTTGTTCTTAACATGTAACTTGTATAAATTATTGAATAGGATTGAGGCATTTCGTTGAATAGCCAATTTAACTCTCTTGTGTGCCTCCAAAAGAACTATCCTTAGTGAAGCCCCATTGAGATTCTTAGCCTATATTTCTTTGATTAACCGCATATTGAGCCGAATCCCTTTTTGTTGGTACCATTCTTGTGTTTGATCCCAAAATTGGTCCTTAATGCACTATTTCAATAAACAAGGATAACATAATGGTAGAAGTGAAGTAGAATAAAATGTCTTATGTAGTGAAATTAGAGAACAGAGGTGAAAATAGCCCATGATTAAAATTATATAGGCACTTGATGTGTAAAAAAACAAGTCGTGAACAAGTGCTTAAATAGAAAAAAAAGATCAAAGATTGAAGAGTGTAATAAGGGGTAGTTATGAGGTTTGAACCAAAGAAAAAAAAAGTGATTGAAGATGTCCGAAAAATAACACAAGTGCATTTAGGAGGAATAGTCACTAATTATATCCTTAATGTACCTTCCCTATCCTTAAGACGACATTACAACCAAGTTAAGTCCTCTTGATTCCATGATAAATGCATTGTGAAAGTTAAAGTACACTAAGGGCAAGCGTATGGTATGTTAGAATATGCAAGAACATAATTTGTGAGAGTGAGAGTTTAATCATTGAAAAATAGGCCTTGTCTTGAACTACAATGTGAAAACATGATGTATGTATGAGTGCAAGGCTATACATAAAATAGTGAGGCCATTCATGACATACATTGGCACGGAAAAATTAGTGAAGATTCATTCATTAAGGTTATGTGGTGTCTATTTGTATATTAACATGGTGAACTAAATTGTTGATTAATTGCATAAAGTGTGTACTATAAAAACATGATTAAATATGTGTGGTTGATTTTAATGTGGGTAGATAAGTCCGAAGGTGTTAATGATTAGTTGATAGTGGAGAGATTGTTCGAGTACGAATAAAGGCTTAAGTCTGGGGTTGTGATCTTTGGCGTATTTATATGCCCATTTACTATGATTTATCTGCTTGTTCCTTATGTTTCAAGGACATTCTTGATGATAATTGTTGTGTTTTAATAGATTGTTGCAATGAATGTGCACTAACCTACATGATTAGCATTTTCATGGGTTTCTAAAGGAATATGACCTCAATAGGAGGCGACGGGCGTGAAAGGAAATGAGTGCGAAGAAAATCTAGTCTGGAGCAGCCTTGGCGTGCCGCGCCAGGGTCTGAACTACTGAAGCCTAGTTCAGGGGCACAGGCAGCGTGCCATGTCAAGACCTGAAAAACTGAAGGAACAACCACCCGCGATGCTGGCGCACCGTGCCATGCCATCCCAGACTTTCCTGACAAATTTTAGTTGGTTTAGAATTCTAAATTTGATTAGAAGTGGGAGTTAATTTCCTAAACTCTATAATTACGACCCTAGGGATATTGTTGTTAGGTACAACTTATTTTTCAAGTGCATGAACAAGCGAAGAGCAATTAATCTAAGGTTTCAATTTTCTACTCTTTCTTTAATTTCTAATTTCATGAAAACAATTGTATGTGTTCTTGATTATTATGAGTGGCTAAAAGCCTTTGTTCTGGGGCTGTAGCTATGGGTAATTGTTGAACATCGATTGTAAAGGATTAATTTCTTTTGTATTCTTATTTTAGTATATCATGATTGTCCAGCATTGAGATAATTATATTGTCTATTCTTCAACTCGAGTGACGAATAGGTAGATAGACCAAAGAATTCAAAAAGCTCAATCTTTCTTGCATATGAATTGTTTAGATTCGTGTTTAGAATTAACACCTGGATGCACACCGAGTTTGGTTACAAAATAGGATGAAAGATAAATGCTCGCCAATTGAATATGTTTATCCCCGCTCAACAATGTAGTTAGAGAGTCAATTGGAGTAGACAATTATAGCTCGAGAGATCATGATAGTAAAATGAACCCTGTAAATAAGTAATTTGATAACCGTAATTCATTTATACATACATGAAACCTTAAGCATGATGTAGCCCTCGAATTGTCCCTTTATTTTTTAAAACACTGAAATTGAAGTTGTCGTTATTAGTTATTTCCAAGTTGAATTATTTGCAATTATAGTATACAAAATACGTGTTTGTTGAGAACACTTTCTTTAAATTGTGGAATTAGTAGAATTAATATAAACTGGCCGTAAGTTTTTTGGTTTCCACAATCCACTTCTAAAAAAGTCATTTATAACTTTTGTGACCATGTACATTTCCGTGTGCATTTGGATGCAACACAGTGCCCCACAAATGTGGACCTCACGAATGTGGCAAGAGCCTCACGACCGTAGCCAAGAGGAAATTGTGGCCTACGTACGTGGTAGGGACCCCACAAATGCGAGCCCCACAAAAGCAGCCTGGCCTCGTGAATGCGACAACCTTGTTGTTTTGGATCTTTGAACGCGACCCCAAGCACATGAACACAAAAACCATTTTTTGTTTGCTGATGCACATCATCTGGTTTTGGTAACATTATTATCTCTGACAGGGACTTTAAAATTCATTTGGAACCTCGTGCACACAAAAAAGATATGCCACCCTACCAAATTCTATATTCCAGACTCGATGGAGTAGTCAAAACTCCCATACGTGGTCGTCTGGAAAAAATAGTGGGTCCCACACCCAAACACCATTTTAAGCCAATATCTACAAGGGGGCTAAAAATTAGCTTGGGATCCTCAGAATTCACACGAAGGGCTATTCTAGAACAAACTAGACATTTCAAAACTAACCATTCTTACATAAATTTTACTCAGGCACGTTTACCAAGAATATTGACCAAGGTCAAACTTAGGTCTTAACTTCCAAGTTAAAATGCCTAATCACACACACTTGCTTCGAAAGCCTTGAGAACAATGTTGACCATGCTACTAGACTAAAATTACCATTTTGAAGCTGATGGAATCGTCAAAATTTGATTTGTAAGTCATCTTCCTAAACTTTTTATCAAAAATGACCGTTCAAGAGTTAAAAGGTCCAAATAGCAGATATTCGTATAAAAACTAAACGAGTGACCAGATGACCGAATAGTCACAACAAGTCATAAATGACTTGGAGTTGCTATAGAAATGCTCAAAATGACGAATAGAAGGCATTAAGACAAAAATGACCGTGAGGGTCAGTTCAATATCCACTACTAAAAGAACTTTCATCCGCGAAAGTATGAGCCAAGAATTGTACCTGAAGGCTCAAAGAAGCTAGGAAACTACTCTCGCATCTCATGTTCAATCTTCCATGCAATCTTCTCAAAAGGGTGATTCCTCAAACGGAACTTAACCACATGAATGGCTCTAGAACACCAACCGCCGCACATCTCTTGCTAGAATAGCAATTGGTTTCTTAACAATAGTCAAACGGTAATCCAACTCTACTACGTCATACTGGAGCACATGAGGCAAATTGTGAACATACCAGTGCAACATTGAAACATGGAAAATAGGGTGGATAGCATAAAATGCTGGAGGTAGAGACAACTCATGAGAAACCTAACAAACTGTAAAGACAATCTCAAAAGGCCTAATATACCTGGGGCTAAGCTTGTCTTACCTCAAAAATCTCATCACGCCCTTCATGGGCAACACAAGGAGGAAAACCTAATCTTAAACTAAAAACCTCAAAGGCCGATGGCTACGATCAACATAATTTTGATGCCTACTCTAAGTTGTCCTGAGCCTATCTTGAATTACCCTCACCTGGTCCAAGGCCTCCTGAATGAAATAAGTATCATTCAGCCTAGGCTATGTAGACTAAAATAAACCAAAAGAAGAGCGACAATGCCTACCATATAAGGCCTCAAGTGGTGCCATATGAATACTAGAGTGGTAGATGTTATTATACGCAAACTCTGCCAAAGGCATGAATTGTTCCCACTAACCTTTTAACTCCAAAACACAAGCCCACAACATATCCTCAATAACCTGAATAGTATGCTCCGATGGGCCGTTGATGTATGGGTGGAACTTTGTGCTAAGGTCGACACAAGTGCCCAACTCCCCTTGAAATGTCCTCTAAAATTTAGGATCAAATTGAGCACCCCGATCTGATGTAATAGACACAGGCACACCATGAAAAAGAACTACCTCTCAAATGTAGATATGTGCTAACCTCTCAGCACTGAATAAATTGTGAACAGGGATGAAGTGTGTTGACTTGGTCAATCAATCAATGATGACCCAATGCTGTTAATATCTCAAGAAGTCCGTGGGAGACTTGCAACAAAGTCCATAGTGATGCAATCTCACTTCCACTCTGTAATGGGTAATCTTAAACCTCAACACTAGGCCTCAAATGCTCGACCTTCACCTGCTAGCAACGGGACAAATAGTCTTCAATATCGCTTCCCATGCCACTCCACTAATAGTACTCCCTCAAATCACGATACATCTTCATAGTGCCCGGATGTATAGAGTATCTAGAATCATTGGCCTTACAAGTATCAGTTGAATTAAATCCCCAACTCTTGGAACCAAATACAACCAGAAAAACGCAAACCACCATCTGAATCTAAGGTAGCTTGACCGGCATCACATACTAACCCTGGATCTCGAAGTGCCAACAAAGTCTCATCCTTAAACCGACGACCACAAATCCGATCAAGCAAGGAGGACTGAACTCACACATAGGCTAAGACATGCCTAGAATTTGAAATATCTAGTCAAATCATCTGATTAGCTAAGGACATAATGTCCAAAGCCAAAGGTCTCTCCATGTTAGACAAGAAGGCTAGAATATCCATACTCAGTGACTTTTGGGTCGACGAGTCCGCTACTACATTGGCCTTTGCCCATAAGATAGAAAATAGAGAGGTCATAGTCCTTCAGTAGCTCGATCCAATGATGCTTTAATGATTTATGGTCCCTTGGCTGACAATCTACTACAGACTCTTGTGATGGGTATAGATCTCTTTATAAACTCCATACAAGTAGTGCCTCTAGATCTTAAATGCAAAAACTACCGCTTCTAACTCCAAATCATAAATAGGGTAGTTGCGCTCATGCAGTCTAAGTTGCCTTGACTCATAAGCAGTAAACTGACTCTGCTGCATCAATTCACAACCCAAATAAACAACGGATGCGAGCAATATCCGTGAAGGCCTCTCCCTCATCAGGAATAGTCATTATAGGAGCGGTGGTAAGCAACTTCTTAAACTTATGAAAGCTGAACTTACACTTTTGAGACCACTAAAAAAGAAACATCAAGACGAGTCAATCGGGTTAGAGGTGCTTCAAGAGTGGAAAAGCTTTCCCCAAAACATCTATAGTAGCCCACTAGTCTGACGAAGCTCCGAATCTCCATAACTACAATGTGCCTACCCCAATTACGAATAGCCTCAATCTTCAACGGAATAACCATAATTCGATCCTTGGAAACGACCTGCCTAAAATGTGCTATAGACTCAAGCCAAAACTAAATCTTTGAGAACCTGGCATAAAGTCGATGACTCTCAAAGTCTGGAGCACAATCCAAAAATGTTTTGCATGTTTTCTTCTACTCCACGAGTATGAAAGGATATCATCTATGAGCACTATGACAAACAAATAGATCTAAGTTCTGAACACCCATGTTATCAAGTCCATAAAGGCGACAAGGGATTAGTCAACCCAAAAGCCATCGCAAGGAACTCATAGTGGCTATATCAAGTCATAAATGCGGTCTTAGGGATATCCGCTGCCCTAATCCTCAACAGATGGTAACCAAACCTCTGAACAATCTTAAAAAACAATATGACACCCTAAAGTTTGTCAAAGAGACCATCAATACGAGGCATGGGGTAACGATTCTTCACCATCACCTTGTTTAGCTGCCTATAATAAATAAACGTGTGCATCGTACCATCCTTATTCTACACAAATAGAGTGGTAACACCCTTAGGCGATAAACTAGGCATGATGAATCCCTTACCTAAGAGATCTTAAACCTGAACACTGGGCTTCTTGAGCTCTATAGGAGACATCTGATATGGCGGAATAGAAATAGGTCGAGTGCCCAGCCCAAGTTCAATCGAATAATAAATATCATGCTTTAGGGTAGGCCAGGTTGGTCAGTAGGAAACATATCCACAAAATCATGAACAACTAGAACTGACTAAAATGGAGGGACCTACCTACTAACTTATCACACCTAGGCCAAGTAAGATAAACACCTACTAGCCACTAGCCTCCAAGCTCGAATAAATGAAATAACTTGAACTGATGTGCTACTATGAGAGCCCTGCCACACAACTAGGAAATACTGGGCATGTCTAAGGTAACGATCTTAGAGAAGCAATCAACGACCACGCGGTAGGGGGATAACTATTCCATGCCTAAAATTACATCAAAATCAAGCATAATAGACAATATAAGGTCAGGCCAGGTGTCACCTCTATGGATAGTCACCTAGAAAGATGTAACACCTGATCCACTACTAAAGACACACCCACGAGGGTCAACACACGCAACGTCTCTATAGAAATCTTTGAACTCAAAACCATACAGGAGGCATAATAAACAGATACATAGGAAAAGGTAAAGCTTGATCAAATAAAGTTGAGACGGGCAGTTGGCAAAAGAGAATCGTACTTGTGATCACATCTTCTGATGCCTCAGCCTCTGCCCTTGCTGGAGCTGCATAGAAGTTGGCATGTCTGCCTCTACCCTTGCCATTGGACCTATCACCTGACATACCTTCCCAGGGACCACCCTGAATTCCTTGATGACCCTGACGTCAGCCTCTAAGTAAAGATGCTGCTGGTTAAGCTGGTATAGTTGCCTGTGGTGTAGGAGCAATCTTTCTAGGTAGAGGGAAATCTCTTGCCCAATGATCAAACTCCCCATAATCAAATTAACCCAGAGAAGATCAGCTCATTGAAGAAAAACCACCTCATCTTGAAGCACCAGATTGAGATCCATTTTTACTCTGACTTGAGCTGACCTTGCTCTAACTGTATCGATCACCCTTTGTAGCCTGTAATGAGGCCATAATAGGCCAACTAGACTGACCCTTCTGAAACAACTATTGGGGAAAATTGTCACAGTCCATGGGCCTTGTATGGGGTCCACTGTAGCTGCCCTTATACATTGCTCTCTTTTTGCCCCCATTAGCCTCACAATGGAGCTGCTCAATAATGCGGGCATGGTCAACCATATCAAGAACGGAGCGGCCAGAGAGACCATAAACTAGGTCTTGACCTGCATCTAGAGTCTCAAGCCACTAATAAAGCATCAAACTCTCTCCTCCTTAGTAGGTAGGATCATAGTAGCATGGCGGGACAGTTCATGAAACCTCACCTCATACTCAAAGATGGTCATAGATCCTTGCTCCTACTTGGAGAAATGATCCCGAAGGTGATCTCTAATGCTGCAAGGGATGAACCAGCCCAAGAAGGCCTTAGAAAACTCAGTCCAAGTGACCGCAGGAGACCTAGCTTTCCTAGCCTCTGAAAAAGTACCCCACCATTGTCTGGCCGGCCCATCTGGCTGATAAGAAGTGAAGTCAGCTCTTCTCGACTCCACTAAAACTAGAGTATAAAGCCATTATCAACAAGTAGTAAGAAACTCACAGGCATGCTCACCCACAGTCCTAGAAAACCTCAGAGGTGAAAGTTGAGAAACACTCTGAGCATCTTTTTCTCCTCTAGTGGCATAGATCCGATCACAATCATGAGCTGGGCACCCCCAGGTGGTACCTGGACCTGAGGTGCCTCTAATGAAGGCTGACCCTATGGGGCTGGTGCCAGTGGAGATACAGTTTAATATGAGGTCTGCTGCATATCCCCAAGCACGGTCAATAACTACATAATAGTTGCCTAAACGATCAGAGCGATAGATAGTCGGAGTGGAACCTGGGTTGGTCCTGGCATCATCGGCTGTAGAGGAACCTAGGATATTGGAGGGTTTGCCGCTGGCTCTCTATCAATCTCTCTATCTGGGGCTAGCACTACATCCCTGGCCGGTAATGAAGGACGACCCCTACCTCAAACCACCGCACGACGCGTATGAGCCAACCTATAAAAGAGTTAAATAAGTGAGATTTGAAGAAACCAATAACACACATACCGGATGAAAGTGATACAAAATAGAGAAAGTTCCTAATGACACCGTGTAGCCTCCCAAAGATAGGATACAAACGTCTCTGCACCAATCCGTAGGACCTTACCTGGTATTAACTTTGTACAAATAAGACCTGTGAACCTAGGGATCTAATACAAACTTATCACAACCCGACTCCTCGAGTCATGATGGCACCTACTACAACCCACCAGTAGGAATTCCAACCCGTATCCAATAATGATAAGTAATGAGTATAAAGGTAGCAATAAATTGAAGCGATAATGTAATCAGCAGAATAAGATAAGAGCGAAACAAGCCAGAACTATATATATAAAAGATCCCTCCTAGAACCTAGAAGTCACAAGTACAGAGTTGTGCTAAATAAAGAGTACAAGTCCAAAAAGTTAACCAAAAACAAAGCTTATCTCTAAATATAAAAGGCTAGCTATACAAGTACAGAAAGAGACAGGCAGGCCCAAGATGCCAAGTGCTAACCCTCGCCCCTATCGAAAATGCAGCAAACTCGAACGATCACCACTGGCAGCTGGTACTAGGACTAGTATCACAAAAAAAATGCAGAGTGTAGCATGAATACCAAAACAAAGGTACTCAGTAGGCATCATAGGCCAACTGAGCCAGAAATGTAAGGACAATATGAAAAGATAGAATCTAGAGAAAAACAGAGGTCAATGTAGAATATAAAAAAAAAGCTTACCAGCGTACCAGAAGTAAAACTAAACAGAGCTTAACTAAACCTAGTTGGACCCCATAAGCCTAGAAGGTACACTCGTGCGCAAGCTAAAGTAAAACAAGAAAGGACCCCCATAAGCCTGATATGTACATGAAATAGTCAAGATAATGTAAGTAGGGCCCTGAACCCAAAATCACAACCACGAACCATAACACCCAATAAAGAGCCCACCCAACCAGACAGTAGACTCCTAGAGGTACCAGCCCACCTAGAAAGAGTAAATCCGGGGGCCGCTCTGCCATACAGTAAACTCCCATAGGCACTAGCCAAGCTAGCAAGAGTAATCCGTGGGCAAAACTAAGACCATTGCCCAGCAAACCAATAAACTCCTAAGGGGACAACTCAGCTAGAAAAAGTAAATACGGGGGCACCAATAAGACCATCAAAGTAGCACATATCAAGTATCTTCAATACCATCTTGGGATGACCTCCAATCACAAGTAATCAACAAAAGGCTCCCAGCCTGCACAACTCCAACTCCAAGTTGCCTAGCGAAGTGCAATAAGGTCTAGTATTGCAACAAGGCCAAAGAAATAGGGAGAGAGAATTGAAGTTCATCAAAGCTAAATCGATGCCTAAACTAAGGCTTTTTCTATAAGACTCAAGTCTAGTACTCTAGTCTACAAAGAGCTAATCCATCTGAAATAACGTCAAAGAAGAAATAAGGCCTACAGGCCACACATATTGCAGGTCCAAGGCAACCCTAGCCTAATCTTTAACTAAGGTCAAACATGCTCAAATATGCCATAAAAACAGCATACAAGTCAACTCACAAGGTAGAAGAGAATAGCTGATCCCCGACTAGTCTCGTACTACACCCGAAATAATGTCGAGCAAGCCTACAACATAGCATCTTATAAAGGAAATAATAACAACTAGGTACCCACCCCCAACTCACTCTAATCAAAATGTATTCACACAATCAAACTTATTCTAGGAGAGGGAAAGTCGTAGCCCACCTGCAGGCTGACCGTGCGCTCAAAAATCACCTTCATGGAGTTTTTTTCCTTCCGAACGGCCTCAGAATACTGCTACAATGTCAAAAATAGGTTCACAATGCTAATGCAATCATTTCAACACTAAAAATACATAAAATAGAGACAAGCTAATTTTGTAGTCAAACAAGAATCATGGGACCAACACTAAAATTCTTGGAATTGACTCAATCAAAAGGTCTATAACAGTATCACGAACTTGTGTTCTAAAATTAACAATAATTTGGGGATCAGAATAGCAGAATTAGCAATAATGCATATAATTCACTATTTTAAAAGCATACAGAGCCATGGCATCAAAATAAAACTCAAATTTACCTAAAATAAAGGTTCACCAACGACTTCTGATCACCCACACAAGTAGCCATGAAAATCCTGGAGGCCCAGGATTTTGAATCACCTAACTCAGAGCTATATCAAAGAAAAAATCACCTTTGGAATTTTGAATACTAAGTTGGTTCATATCTCATCTTTAAAAAAAAGACTAGAGGAATTTATACTTCACAAGCGCGACAGGCCCTGCAAATGTGAACCTCATGAATGCAGTAAGGACCCCACAAATGTGACCAACAGGAAATCGAGGCCCCATAAATGTAACAAGGGCCCACCAATGGAGCAAAGAGGAAACTAGTGCCCCGTGTGGTGGCAGGGACCCCGCAAACGTGGCCTGGCCTGGCCTCGTGAACGTGGCCAACCGTCTGCCTAGGCTCCATAAATTCTAAGACAATTTTTGGTATGCACATGCATCAGTTGGTTTTGGCAGCATGAAAAATCTCCAACATGGTGTTTGAAATTTGTTCGAAACCCCATGCATTCAAATGAGATATGCTACCATACCAAATTCGATATTCTCGACTCAATAGAGCAGTTGAAATTTTCTTACAAGATCATCTCAATAAAAATTGGGTCCCACACCCAAACCCCATTTTAAGCCAAAATCCACAAAGAGGCTCGAAATCAGCCCGAGAGCCTCATAATCCACATGAAGGGTCATTCTAGACAAAACCTGACATTCCAATGCTAACCACGCTGAATGAATTTTCATTTGGGCACATTTACCAAGAATGTTGACCAAGTTCAATCATAGGCCTTTACTTCAAAGTTAAAATGCCTAATCGCACAGATTTGCACTAAAAACCTTGAGAGTCATACCAACAATGCTACTAGACTAAAATGACCCTTCCAGAGCTGATGGAATTATCAAAATTGGATTTGGAGGTCATCTTTTTTAACTTTTGATCAAAAACGACCACTCTAGGTTTAAAAGCTCCAAAGCACATGTCATGACCAAAATTATACCCTAGGCATAACATGGCGTATAGAATCCAAAAGGCCCTACACAAGACACTTAGCATACATCATACAAAATAATAGAAATAAACATTTTAAAAGAAACAATCTTATATCATAAAAGAATTTGACAAAGTGGAAGTCTAACTATGTCTCAATAAGCCATCTATTACATCAAAAGAAATTTGTTGGGACGTAACCCATACACCACATACAATGTCTAAAAAGTGAAATAAAGAAAGCTATAAAAGTATCTCGTTCCTCAGAAAATAAGGACTCACCAATCTTTGAATGTTTAGAATTCAATTATCCACATGTATGATAGGTAGAAGCGTCGTACCTTACATTATGAAACAATGTAGGCACAAGTATGCATTAGTACATGGAATGTACTAAGTATGATAGCAATGCATATGAGATATGAAATCATGCTAAAAACATCTTTACATGACATGCAATTACCAAGATAAACGATAAGATAAAAGGTTAGAAACATAAGTCAAATCATGGTGAATGAAAGCTTAACATCTTTAAAACACTTTGTGAGATACTTTGAAAGTAACCTTAGTTTATTATTATGGGAAGATAACCATTAACCAACATAGACCATGTGAGCTAAAACATGGATTCCGGTGTCTATCCCACACCGAAAAGAGAATTCCTTACTTGTCAAGTTAAGAACCATTAATCTAAGCTAAAGTGGATTCACTAGGTAATGTCTATCTGAGATAAAATCCTATGGTGGCACATAGTTTTGTGACTTGGGAATTGCTACTAAAGGTCCACGTACGCTAAACAGAAACATTCATCGAAAAAGCCCGCTCGGTGCTAAGTAAAATCCCACAGAATAGTCATTAATCATAGTCATATTATCATCCATGGAAAGGCATAATTAAGCATCCAATCCAAGTTAATGTTTTTAGAATAGCTCCTAAAACATGATTCAACTCAGGTGAGAAAACCTTTCAATCTCATGAACACTTATGTGAGAAAAATTTACAAAATCTCTTGATATTTTCATCTAAAAGCATCCTTAAATCAATTACATCAATTTCATAAAAGCATGAATATCTTCATAAAAAGAATATTTCATAGTTCATAAACTTCATCATGTGTATAGAGTCTAAAATCATGAATCATGCATGGGTTCATATGAATATAACTCAAAATCGTGTACATACTTATAATTCAAGCAAAAGAATATAGAAAACAATAAGTTGAATCATAATTGAGAAGAACCAGTGAAGATTGAATAAAACCCTAACTTTGAATCGAGAATTCAACCTTTAAAATTGGAAGATCTTGGGAACCTATAAATAAAAGGATTTCGTAAGTGAATACTAACATACCTTACTGATCAAGGCCCATAGCTATGGTGAATTGCAGATCTTGAAAGTGAAACCCTAGCTTCTTCTTCCTTTGCTATAGAGAGGATTTTGGGGATTAACTTGGAGGGAAATTTATGATTTAGGAGAATGATTTAGAATGGCTAATTTTAGGACATAAATATCTTATATAGGGCTTAGAATAGAGGATAAAACGACATAGCTTAGGACTTTTGTCGACTTTGGGCCATTTTCAGCCTTTCTATAATAAGTCGAATCTTTTCCATAGCCTCATGAACTAACTCAGGACCTATAAGAGCAACGACACAAAATTTAAACCAACCTATGAGAGATGTACATCTCCTACCATAAAGAGCCTCAAATGGAGCCATACCAATACTTGAATGATAGCTATCATTATATGCAAACTCAATCAAAGGCAAATGATCGTCCCAATTACCCTTGAAGTCAATCATACAAGCTCTTAACATATCTTCCAAAGATTAAATAGTAACTTTTGCTTGCCCATGTTTTTAAGAATATAAGGTCGTACTAAGCTTGACATGACTACCAAGAACTTTTTGGAAAGACTTCCAAAATTAAAAGGTAAATGAGGTACCACGGCTGGAGACAATGGATAGAAGCACTCTATGCAACCTAAACATTTCCTTTAGGTACAATTTATCATAATCCTCTACCGAATAAGAAATCTTGACGGGAATGAAATGAGCTGACTTCGTTATACCATCTACTATTACCCAAATCGAGTCATCTTGCCACTAAGTGCGGCATAAACAAATTACAAAGTCTATATTAATATCTTCCCAGTTCGAAGTAGGGATACTAATATCTTGGGATAAATTTTCCGTCTTTTGATGCTCAACTTTCACTTAATGACAATTAGAATACTTATCCATGAATTTCACAATATCCTTCTTCATCCCATTAAACTAATAAACCTCTCGTAAGTCACAGTACATCTTTGTGACTCCCGAGTAAATGGAATATCAAGAACTATGAGCTTTCGATGAAATTTTCTCTCTGAAATCATAAACATTGAGAACACACAAATGACCTTGATATCGAAACACAGCGTCTCCCCCTAGAGAGAAAGCCTCAACAAACATTTTAAGCATTGCTTCCTTCAACTCAACCAAAATTGGATCAAGCCCTTGCTTTGCTTTCATATCCGACACAAAAGACGATGCCGAACTTTTATGAACAACAACACAACCCTTACTTTCATTAACCAATCGAACACCTAGTAGGGCTAATCTATGGACATCACACACCAATTCTTTCATACCATCCTCAACATGTGCAACACTAATCATAGATAACCGACTTAAGGCATCGGCCACCACATTGGCTTTGCCCGGGTGATAAAGGACACTAATATCATAGTCCTTCAAGAGTTGTAGCCATCTACGTTGGCAAAGATTTAGATGCTTTTTCTAGAAGACACATCACAAACTTTTGTGGTCCGTAAAGACATCAACAAGGACTCCATAAAACTAATGCCTCCAAATCTTTAAGGCAAACACAATGGCCGCTAGATCCAAATCATGGGTAGGACAATACTTTTCATGAAGCTTAAGTTGCCTTGAAGAATAAGCAATAAGTTTCCTCTTTTGCATAAGAACACACCCTAATCAAATCCTTGAAGCATCATTATGAGTGGCTGATTTTCACTCATTTGGAGCTCTTTTCTAATGATTTTGCGGTACTCAGGTAGAGAAACCGGCTAATTATCGCTTGAATTTAGTTGTTGCAGGTATATTTTGGTTGGCAAGGAGTTTTGAGGGAAAAGAATGGAATTTGAGGCATAATAGAGCTAGAATTTAGAGCTGGCAGCAAAATGTTCTCAGTGAACATGGTCAACTGACCCGCAAACGTGAAGCATCAGTCATCCATGAACTGCAAACGTGGTAAAATATTTCACGAACGTGGAGTACAACTCTGATGGGACCCGCAAACGTGGTGATACCTCAATGAAAATGGAGAAGAAAATTTGCCAGGCGTTTGGGCAGTTTTGGAAATTCACCTTCACTAAAACAAAAATAGCTTTTAGTGGTAATATATATATACATTAACAAAGAGTGATAAAGCCTTTACCGGCATTAGTTAATTGACATTGGATCCAGTGTCGCTATAGGCTTTAGGGACATATACAAAGAGTGCTAAATGCCACTAAAAATATATTTTTAGCGGTAATTAAGATATTGTCGTTAATTAATTGTCGCTAAAGATTATTTTTTATGTAGTGCTTTTTTATCCCAATTCACAATATACACTCAGGCACAACCATTTAGGGAAAAAAGACACTAATAGAAGCACTGAAGAGGATATTTTGGGGAACTAGGGCATACCTTGGAGAGCAAGTTTCCACAACAACCACCATTAGAGTGAAGATTGAATGCTTGATTTGTAACTCATTTTCACCCTTTCTTCAACTCTTTGCTTTGTAATGCTTAAATCGTAGGTGTAGTTGTTATTTGGTGATTTGAATATTGTGTTAGTGATAAAAAAATATTTGGGTTGTTAATCTTTACCTTGTGCTTTTGTAGTTAGTTGAATACTTTTTCATATATGAAATTAGTCTTTGATTATCCAATCAATTTCATACTTTAATTGCTTTCCAATGGATTTGATCACTCCTAGGACTTGCCCATTTACTTTGATTGAGCTAGAAAGACTAAATTGAGGTTGGGAAAGGTTGATTGGTGCATAATTTGAGGATTAACAACTCATATATCGGATAATCGCTAGAGATAGTGATTTCATGCAATGCCTGTAATTGGATTAATTGTGTTTTCACTTGACTAGGTTCGAAAGAACTAGTTGAGAAGTATTTGCCTATATTCGAGAGAAATAGGTGGATAATTTAGATACCATGGCATATATCATTTTACCCATGATTAATTGAGATTGTATGAAGCTAATATGCAATGGATCGCATAGGTGTTGATTGACTTCCCATTCCTAAATCCCATCTTGCTTTAAAACGCATTGGTCATTGTTCTCCTCTATCCCCTATCCTAAATTGTTACTTTATATCTTCACATCATAATTGTATCTTTTATTTCGGGATCAAATTAGTAGCTTGTAATTCTTTATTTCTTCAATAGTCTACACATTGTTCCTCGTGAGATCGACCCCAACTCGTCGTTGGTTTTATACTTGTTAGCGACCGCCTACACTTTGAATTATAAGAGGTGTAGTTGAGCGTTATCAAAAATGGTGCCACTGCCGGGGAACAATTTGGCGTATTGAATTGATTTAGAATTTATAGTTTACTAGTTTCTATCCAAATTATGAATATTTGTTTTTGCTTTGTCTTTGTTTGGTTCTATGGCTTCTTGTGAAGAAACAATGTTTGGTGATTGCAAGCCCTATTTTGATGACCCATGGCATTGTTGTGGAGGACTTCATGTAGGGAATAGTTACGTGGATGCCTCTTTATATGAAGAGATGTGTGAAGAGATGGGTGTTGTGAGTCCAGCTTGGCTCTTGTACTTGTCTCAGCGACTTGCAAAGGGTGTGATGCTAAGAGATCTAATGTTCCAAAAGAGGGATAAATTCTGCAACTTGGACCTAACTCAGAGCCATGAAATGATTTAACTCGAGTTTGGAATTGCTTCTTTGAAGACCAATGTGAGAACAAGAATTGGAGTATGTAATGCTTCTTGTCAAATGGTCAAAATTAACGCGTTGAAGTTATAGTGTCAAGAAAAAAGGGTTATGATTAACATGGATGAAATCTTGGGTACTTGCAACAGTGCCAAGCCAATAAAATTCCAAGAACTCAAAATGAAGGAAATGATACTAGAGTTGCAAGAAAAAGCCAAAAAGATCATATATCGCAACTCTAGTTCATTTGAAAGTGATGGTGTCATTCACTTGAGGGCCAAGGATTACGAAGTTCGATGCTCGAATGGGCTAGTGACCCTCTCACTATTGCCCACTGCTCCTCCACAAAAATATTATGTGATGTTGGGTAAGAAATTCAAATCTTCGAAGTGGAGAGATCAAGTGAAACTTTTGATGCTCTCATGTGGTCCCCATTCTCTTCGAAGAAAAAGTGCTTTAAAGTTGGGGAGAAGGTTCATTGCCTCGAAGTGAAAACACAAAGGGTAATGTAAGCAGCGTCACGCCGCGACGTTAAATTTTGCGCTTAATGGGAGACAACCCATCGGTATCCAAAAATTTAATTCTGCGTTAATTTTGAGTTTTTATTTTTTTTTATTTTTTTAGGATAGATTAGGATTGTTTTTTTTACTAATCCTCATGATTTCAAAGTGTTCGAAAGTGTTTTGAACAGCTGTGGAAGAAAAAATTCAATTGGGATTGAAGTTCGGGTTTGAACCACCTTTAGAATGGAGTTTGGAAGACTTTTTGGGAGCTGAAGATCGCCAAGATGTGTTGGGCAAGTCACTGAATTGACCCAGCCATGAAAGAAAAGTCCAGAGAATCGCCAGTTGTTCAGGCATCAGGTGTTATCCACTAATGCAGAAGGGTGCCCACATACGCGGAGGTCAAAGTCACAGACCCTCCATGAACGCGATCTCCTTACCGCGAACGCGGAATGACGAATAGTTTTTAAGGTATTCAAGAGACAAAACTATGAAAGAGTGAGCATATTTTTCTTTCACATACAAGAGGCGAAATTTTTTTCTTAAATCCTACCTCATTTAAATTGCTCCCAAGTTCATAACTTTGTGTTCGGAATCAACTCTAAAGGTATGTTCTTCCATGTAATGACCCTCCAGGTCATTTCTATGTTAATGTCTTCTTTCTGTTATTTAGAGCGTTCCTGTAGGAACCCAAAGTCATTGATGACTTGCTGGCACTGACTGTTCTGTCGCTTGGTCGTTCGTTTGAGTTTTATGCCTATTTTTCTACTTTGGAGCTTTTGAACCTTGAAAAGTTGATTTCGGTCATAACTTTAGGTAAACAACCTCAGATGAGAATTCTAACGATTCCATCAGCTCCGGAGTGGCCAAATTAGGCTAGGAGCATGGTTCACCTGAGTCCCGAGGTTTCCGGTGTGATTTTGGGGCCAGTTAGCTCTTTATTCTTTGAAATTTGGTTTAAGATTGACTTCAGTCAACATTCTTGGAAAATTCACTCGGATAGAAATTTTGAAAGCGTGGTTAATTCTGAAATGCCGAGTTTGGTCTAGAACAACCTCTCTAGAATTACCAGGAGTTTCGATCTGATTTTAAGGCCTCTAGAAGAAGTTGGCTAAAATAGATCTTTGGGTGTGGGACCCACTTTTTGTCGAAACGACCTTGTATGGAAATTTTTACTGCGCCATTGAGTCCGAAACATCAAATTTGAGGGGTTAGCATATTTCATTTGCGTGCACGGGGTTTCGAATGAATCCCAAGCACCCCATCGGACTACAGACTCATTTACTCTCCACATTCGCGGGAAAGGCTCCACGTTAGCGGAGGTGTGGGAGATTCTGCTCCACGTTCGCGAGCCAGAGGCCGCGTTCGTGGAGGTCTGTGAGGATGGGGGTTCCTAGTGCTCCGCGTTCACGGAAGCCTGGTGGTTGAGAGGATTCTTGTACTCATCGCGGAGGTCTGTTGGGTGAGGGTGATCCTTGCTCTCCGAGTTCACGGGCCTGGGGCTGCGTTTGCGGATGTCTGTGCGATGGTGGAGTAACTTGTGCTCGGCGTTCGTGGAGGCTTGGCCCTGTTCACGGAGAGAAAGGACCTGGCAGTGTCTATTTAATGAGGTCGAAGCTCTTATTTTGGAGAGCTTCAAACCTTCATAGAAATCTCCTTGGTGGTAGGTTTTCGGTGATTCGAAGTCTCAGGCGCTTGGATTCTCGTTGGCTTCGTGGGTTTTAGGTTGGGGTTCGTTTGGAGTTCCTCGTTTTCCATGAAATCAAGGGTAAGTTCTTTGTTGCCCTAATTTGTTTAGTTTTGTGATTTGTTGTTATGGGCTGTTAGGAGCAAATACGATCCCTAATGGGCGATCCATTTTGGGATTCGTGTTTGGGGAAGGAATTGGGACCTTTTCATGAAGTCAATTCTAGAAAATCCGGAGCGAGTCCCACTTTGCCCGATTTGACTCAAAACTTGGTCTATCTCTGAATTTGTCATTTTTAGTGTCTAAACGATCGTATTGACGCTATGAATCTATTTTTGATAGCGTGGCAGCAATCTGAGGCCGTTCAAAAAGGGAAATCTCCAGTTGAGTGACTTGGAGCGCTTGTGATCGGTTTTTTTGTAGGTTACAGCTTCCCTTCCTTCTAGATTGAGCTTGATTGTGTAAATGCTAGTTGATATTTGTGAATCTGGGTTGGCTAGCTAGTATTATTTCCCTGCTTATCCGATTTCCTATTTTATAGTTGACTGTTGGGCTGTTATGGGCTAGTATCATGCTGTAGATTGGATTGTTGGTCTTTGTGTTGGGGACTATCTGTTGGGTGGTTACCTGTTGATGCATGAGTGGGTCCAGGTCTTTTGAATCTGTGCTGGGTCGATTATTGTGATTTCAGACTTAGAATAGGTTAAGGTAGTATTGCCTTAGTCTTATGCACCTGTTGACTTGAGTATATATCCGATGGTGGAATGCTGCTGGAAAATGTTGTGTTTGCATCTAATGACGGCTAGGTTGTGCTAGGCTAGGATCCTTCGGTTGATATCCTTGTGGGGCGGCGGCCTGTGATGTTTAGTCTTGCAATGTATTGTTCGTGGTGGCTTTATATGGTTTGAGGTTTTTAGCTCTAGTACAAGACTGATATTACGCGGTTCATATTAGGTATTTCCGATGCTAGGCTTTCGGGGGTAGGTTTCAAGCTTCAGTTTGTAGCTGACGTTATACGATTGCAGCCTGTTATTCCCAATGCGAGGTCTGTGGACCGTAGGCTACTAGTCCCAGCCCGTAGTTGACGTTCCTCGATTAGAACCGGTATTTCCAGTGCTAGATTGTTGAGCGTAGACTGATTAGCTCCAGTCCGAGGCTGACATTTTTTGTTAGAGTCCTGTATTTCCAGCTCGTGACTGATTATTGGGTGGGGCCCAGATATTGTTATAACTCGAGGCTGACGTTTTCGGTTAGAGTTTGATATTTCCAGCTCGTGACTGATCATTGGGCGGGGCCCAGATATTATTCCAGCTCCAGGCTGACGTTTCCAGTTAGAGTCTGGTATTTCAAGCTCATGACTGATGATTGGGCGGGGCCTAGATAATGTTCCACCTTGAGGCTGATGTTTTCGATTAGAGTTTGGTATTTCCAGCTTGTGGCTGATGATTGGGCGGGGCCTAGATATTGTTCCAACTCTGGGCTGACATTTCTCGTTAGAGTTTGGTATTTTCTGCTCGTGACTGATGATTGGGCGGGGCCCAGATATTGTTCCAGCTAGAGGCTAACGTTTCTGGTTAGAGTTCGGTATTTCCTGTTCGTGATTGATGATTGGCCGTGGCCCAGATATTGTTCCAGCTGGAGGCTGATGTTTTCAGTTAGAGTTTGGTATTTCCAGCTCGTGACTAATGATTGGACGGGGCCCAGATATTGTTCCAGCTAGAGGCCGACGTTTCCAGTTAGAGTCTGGTATTTCCAGCTCGTGACTGATAATTGGGCAGGGCCCAGATATTGTTCCAACTTGAGACTGACATTACCCGGTTAGAGTCCGGTATTCCAGTTCGTGACTGATGATTTTTCGGGGCCCAGGTATTAAATTGTTGGGTTCGGGACCCATAGGTGTTACGACTTCTGGTAATGGATCTCCTTTCGTTCTGTAGTATAGCTCTTCTGTGTACCTGTCAGGCTTATGGGGGTCCGTTCAGGTTTTATTTAAACTTGCGCACAAGTGTGCCCAGCGGGTCTTATGGGGGGCTCAGCTGGGTTTGTTAGCAATCCTCAGTTTACTTTCTGCTTGTTCTGTTTCCATTCTGTTGACCTCTGTTGTTTTTGTTGTTGTTGATTCCATCTTGTCCGCCTGTCTTTACCGTTCTTGCTCAGTCGGCCTATGATGCCTACTGGGTACCTGTTGTTTTGGTACTTATGCTACACTCTGCATCTATTTTCGTGATGCAGGTCCGAGCACCAGAGTGAGCACATGGCGTTCTGGGATTACCTGTCTCCTTCTGTATTTATCTTTTGGCTTGACTTTTGTTTTCGAGACAGTTGTTTATGTGGTGCACTTTTGGGACTTGTACTCTTGTTAGTGGTTCTATACATGTGACTTCCAAGTTTTTGGAGGTGTCTCGTATATATTTAGTTTTGTTTCGTTTCAGCCTTCGTTTATGTGTTAATATGGTATGCTTCCGCTTAGTTTTAACTAGTTTCAACTCTTAGTCCCATTATTGTTACGTTCCAGAATAGAGTTTGGCTTGCCTACCGGTGGGTTGTAGGCGCCATCATGACTTGAGAAATCGGGTCGTGACAAATTGGTATCAGAACCTAGGTTCATTGGTCTCACTTGTACAGAGCTAACATCTAGTAGAGTCTTGAGGATCGATGCGGAGACGTCCATGAATTATCTTCAGGAGGCTACAGAATGTCCTTAGGATGTTTTCTTACTTTGTATCCTTTTTGTGCATTATTGTTCAGTTGGTTTCTTGAAATCTCATTTGTTCCACTCTATAACAGGGATGGCTCACTCGCATAGTAGAGGTCGACCCTGAGGTCGAAGGGGTGCTATGGCACCAGACTGCATTAGAGAGGACTACGGAGCCGGAGCCAGAGCCTCAAGTATATCAGATTCCTCCTCAGCCGGTGTGGCCGGGATCAACCAAGCCACCGCCCGTACCAGCTGCGCTCCTAACCTTCAGGGCATGCTTGCCTAGATCTTCGCTGCTATCAGGAGTGTGCGGCAGCAGCAACGTCGCGAGACCCAAGGGGGCAGTGGCAAGAGGGTCACACAGGATGGTATGGCTAGTGGGCCCCGTTCCAGGCCTAGAGTTACCCGGGACCAGGTTTATCAGAGGTTCCAGGCAGGTCAGCACTGTTACCCATTTCAGGCAGCCTTACAGCTATCAAAGGGTGACTAGCACTGCCAGGGAGCACATTGTGCCGGGCCGAGTCAGGGCCGGGGTGGTTCACAGCCGGGTTCTTCTGATCGAGGTGGCCGACCTCCATATGGAAGCTGATTGTCGCAGGGTTGCTTTACCTTTGAGGCACCTGACCATTGGGCCAGAGAGTGCCATGTCTCCAGATCAGCTTTACCAGCCCCTCAGGCAGTGAGACCGATTTCAGGAGTAGCACCTCCAGCTAGAGAAGGGGACCAGCAGCAGGGTTCTCGGGGAGGCCCCCGGGGAGGCAGGTCAGGCTGTAGAGCGGATGCATGGGGTACAGGTGCCCAGGGCCACTTTGATGCAGCTCCAGCCAAAGCAGAGGCCGAGGCGTCGGATGATGTGATCTCAGGTATGGTTCTTTTATACCAGCAGTCCGCTTTAGCCGTATTTGACCCTGGTTCTACTTATTCATATGTGTCAGATTAGTGTGTGCTTGGATTGGGAGTGATTCCTGAGCCCTTATCCGTTCCGTTGCGTGTTTCGATCCCAGTAGGGGATTCTTTAGTAGTGGATCGGGTTTGCAGGTCTTGGGTGGTTACCATTTGGGGGTAGAACACTCTAATCGATCTTATTGTGTTGTGTATGGTAGACCTTGATGTGATTTTGGGCTCCTTCATCATAGCATTTATTGATGACACCTTGGTATGCTCGCGGAGCCATCGTGATCATGAGAACCATTCGAGGATAGTGCTCCAAACATTGAGAGGTCATCGGCTTTATGCCAAGTTCTCAAGGTGAGAGTTTTGGATTAATTCTTTAGCATTCTTGGGGCACGTGGTGTCCAAGGATGGCATCATGGTGGATCCGACGAAGATTGGGGCTATTCATAGTTGGGCTAGGCTAACCTCTGTGACTGAGAGTCAGAGCTTCGTCAGATTAGCAAGGTACTACAGACACTTTGTTGAGGGTTTCTTAAGATCTGGGGGCATTACCTTTATGGAGTTCATGGTGAGATACACACTGATCATAGGATCCTTCAGTACATCATGACTCAGAGGGACCTTAATTCGAGGCAGCGTTGTTTGATAGAGCTCCTGAAGGATTACGACCACTCTATTCTCTACCATCCGGGCAAGGCAAATGTAATAGCAGACGCCTTTAGTCGGGAGGCAGGGAGTATGGGTAGTCTAGCCTTCCTTTCTGTTTTGGAGCGACCCTTGGCTTTTGAATTTCATTTCTTAGCCAATCAGATGATCAGACTTGATGTTTCAGAATCCAGCAGGGTGTTAGCATATGTGGGGGTTCAGTCATCGCTTCTTGATCAGATCTGTAGTCATCAGTTCGAGGGTGAGTCTTTGGTGGCTGTTAGAGACAGAGTTTTGGCGGGTGATGTGGGGCAGACTTCCTTAGATTCAGGTGGGGTCTTTAGATTTCCTGGCCGTTTGTGTGTTTCGAGAGTTGGAGACTTGATTCAGCTGATCCTTAGTGAGGCCCATGACTCTAGGTATTATATCCATCCGAGCACAGCTAAGATGTATCGTGATTTGAGACAACATTACTGGTGGAGCGGTGTGAGAAGGGACATCTCAGACTATGTGTCCCGTTCTTTGTGTTACCAGCAAGTGAAGGCCGAGCATATGAGGCCTGGTGGAGAGTTGCAGAAATTGCCCATTCCTGAGTGGAAATGGGAGCGTATCACAATGGACTTCGTGCTTGGGGTTTCCACAGACTTCTAAAGGTGTTGATAGCATTTGGGTCATCATGGATTGATTGACCAAGTCAGCACACTTCCCTACAGTTCATTCTTCCTTTAGTGCTGAGAAGTTGGCCCGCATCTACAATCGGGAGGTAGTCCGTCTTCAAGGTGTGTCTGTTTCTATCATCTCAGATCGGGGTCCACAGTTCACTTCCAGCTTTTGGAGAGCATTGTAGGAGGAGTTGGGCACCCATGTGGATCTGAGCACAGCATTTCACCCGCAGACTGATGGCCAGTCAGAGCGCATTATTCAGGTTCTTGAGGATATGTTGTGGACCTGTATTATAGATTTTAGGGGTTAGTGGGACAATTTCTTGCCCTTGGCAGAGTTTGCTAATACAACAGCTACCATTCCAGCATTTAGATGGCCCCGTTTAAGGCCCTATATGGTAGGCATTGTCGCACTCCAATTGGTTTGTTTAAGTCTACGGAGCCTAGGCCACATGGCACAGATTTGTTTCAGGAATCCTTGGAGCATGTGAGGTTCATTCAGGACAGGCTCAGGACAGCTCAGAGTAGACAGAGGAATTATGAAGACCGCAGGTGTCGACTGTTGAGTTTTGCCGTGGGTGACAGAGTATTCCTCCGAGTATCGCCCATGAAGGGCGTGATGAGATTTCGGAGGCGGGGCAAGCTTTCCCCCAGGAATATCAGGCCTTTTGAGATTTTGAGGGCAGTTGGCGAGGTGGCTTATGAGTTAGCTTTACCTCCAGCATTCTTATCCCTTCATCAAGTTTTCCATGTCTCGATACTACGCCGATATGTTCCAGATGAGTCTCATGTGCTCCAGTATGATGCTATTGAGTTGGATGGTCGCTTGACCTAAATTGAGGGGCCAGTTGTTATTTTTGCCAGAGCTGTGAGGCAGCTGAGGTCGAGAGTCATTCTTGTGGTTAAGGTCCGTTGGAGGCATCGTCTAGTTGGGGAGGCTACCTGGGAGATTGAGTGAGAGATGCGAGAGCAGTTCCCCAGCTTATTTGAGCCCTTAGGTTCTTTTTTATCCTAACTTTCGCAGACGAAAATCCTTTTAGTAGTTGATATTGTAATGACCTTCCAGGTCATTTCTATGTTAATGCCTTATTTCTGTTATTTAGAGCGTTTATCTAGCGACCACAAGTCACTGATGACTTGCTGGCACTGACACTTCGGTCGTCTGGTCGTTCGTTTGGGTTTTATGCCTATTTTTCTGCTTTGGAGCTTCTGAACCATGAAAAGTTGATTTCAGTAATAAGTTCATGTAAACGACCTCAGATGAGAATTTTGACGGTTCCATCAGCTCCGGAGCGGCAAAATTAGGCTAGGAGCATGGTTCGCCTGAGTCTCGGGGTTTCCGGTGTGATTTTGGGGCCAGTTAGCTCTTTAGTTTTTGAAATTTGGTTTAAGGTTGACTTCGGTCAACATTCTTGGAAAACACACTCTGATGAAAATTTCAACAGCGCAGTTAGTTCTGGAATGCTGAGGATGGTCTAGAACAACCTTTCAAGAATTACTGGGAGCTTTCGATCTGATTTTGAGACCTCCGGTAGAAGTTGGCCAAAATGTCTCTTTGGGTGTGGGACCCACTTTTTCTCAAAACGACCTCGTATGGAAATTTTGACTGCGCCATTGAGTTCAGAACGTCGAATTTGAGGAGGTAGCATATTTTGTTTGCGTGTACGGGGTTCTGAACGAATCCCAAGCACCACATCGGAGTTTTGGAATTGTCAAAAACTTAGATGGTGTAGCTGTCAAAACTGCAGACTCATTTATTCTCCGCGTTCGCGGGATAGGCTCTGTGTTCGCGGAGGTCTGGGAGAGTCTACTCCAAGTTTGCGGGCCAGAGGCCGCGTTCGAGGAGGTCTGTAAGGCTAGGTGGTTCCTAGTGCTCCGCGTTTGCAGAAGTCTGTTGGGTGAGAGGCTTCTTGTACTCTGCGTTCGCAGAGGGTTCTCCGCGTTCACGGAGGTCTGCTAGGCGAGAATGATCCTTGCTCTACGCATTCGCGGGCCTGAGGCCACGTTTGCGGAGGTCTGTGTGATGGTGGAGCAGCTTGTGCTCCGCGTTCGCAGGCTTAGGGTCGCGTTCGTGGAGCTTTGGGAAGATTACTCTCCGCTTTCGCGGAGAGGAAGGACCTGGCTGTGTCTATTTAATGAGGTCGAAGCTCCAATTTAGGAGAGCGTCAAACCTTCATAAAAATCTCCTCAGTGGTCGGTTTTTGGCATTCGAAGTCCCAGGCGCTCGGATGCTCATTGGCTTCATGGGTTTTAGGTTGGGGTTGGTTGGGTGTTCCTCGATTTCCATGAAATCGAGGGTAAGTTCTTTGTTGGCCTATTTTGTTTAGTTTTATGATTTGTTGTTGTGGGCTGTTAGAAGCGGTTCCGACCCCTAATGGGTGATCCATTTTGGGATTCGTGTTTGGAGAAGGATTTCTGACCTTTTCACGGAGTCAATTCTAGAAAATCCGGAGTCGGTCCCACCTTGCCCGATTTGACTCCAAAATTTATCTGTCTCCGAATTTGTCGTTTTAGTGTCTAAACAACCGTATTAACGCTGTGATTCTATTTTTTAAAGTGTCGTAGCAGTCTGAGGCCGTTCGGAAAGGGAAATCTCCGGTTGAATGACCTAGAGCGGTTGTGATCAGCTTTTTGGTAGGTTACGGCTTCCCTTCTTTCTAGATTGATCTTGATTGTGTAAATGCTGGTTGATATTTGTGAATCTGGTGTGGCTAGCTAGTATTGTTTCCCTGCTTATCCGATTTCCTATTTTATAGTAGACTGTTTGGCTGTTATGGGCTAGTATCATGTTGTAGATTGGATTGTTAGTATTTGTGTTGGGGACTATCTGTTGGGTGGTTATCTGTTGATGCATGAGTGGGTCCAGGTCTTTGGAATCTATGCTGGGTTGATTATTGTGATTTCGGAGTTAGAATAGGTTAAGGTAGTATTGCCTTAGTCCTATGCACCTGTTGATTTCAGTATGTATCTGACGGCGATTCAGATGGACTAGATCCTTGTAGAATGGTATAGCAGACTTGGGTATGATAGTATGAGCTTTAGTTTAGGCGATTTCGTGGCTTTCAGACCTTTCGATTCTTTCTTCCCTATTTCTGCGATTGTGGGATGCTGCCGGATGATGTTGTGTTCGCATCGAATAACGGCTGGGTTGTGCTAGGTTGGGAGCCTTCCGTTGATATCCTTATGGGGCAGCGGCCCGTGAAGTTTAGTCTTGCGTTGTATTGTTTATGGTGGCTTTATCTTGTTTGGGGTTGTCAGCTCCAGTACGAGACTGATGTTACGCGGTTCCCATCCGATATTTCCAACGCTAGGCTATCGGGGGTAGGTTACTAGCTCCGGTCCGTTGCGGACGTTATATGATTGCAGCCCGTTATTCCCAGTGCGAGTCCGTAGAGCATAGGCTACTAGTCCCAGCCCGCAGTTGCCTTACTTGGTTGGAACCTGTATTTCCAGTGCTAGACTGTTGAGCGTACACTAATAGCTCCAGTCCAAGGATGACGTTTTCGGTTAGAGTCGGGTATTTCCAGCTCGTTACAGATGATTGGGTGGGGACCAGATATTTTTCCAACTCGAGGCTGATGTTTTCGATTAGAGTCCGATATTTTTAGCTTATGACTGATGATTGGGCGGGGCCCAGATATTGATCCAACTCGAGGATGACGTTTTCGGTTAGAGTCCGGTATTTCCAGCTCGTGACTGATTATTGGGCGGGGCCCAGATGTTGTTCTAGCTCGAGACTGACGTTACCCGTTAGAGTCCGGTATTCCAGTTCGTGACTGATGATTGGGCGGGGCTCAGGTATTATATTGTTGGGTTCTGGACCCATAGGTGTTACGACTTCTGGTGATGGATCTCCTTTCGTTCTTCAGTATAGCTCTTCTGTGTACCTGTCGGGCTTATGGGGGTTCGTTCGGGTTTTATTTAAACTTGCGCACGAGTGTGCCCAGCGGGTCTTATGAGGGACTCAGCTAGGTTTAGCTAGCTATCCTCAGTTTACTTTCCGCTTGTTCTGTTTCCGTTCTATTGACCTCACTTGTTGTTTTTGTTGATTCCATCTGGTCCGCCTGTTTGTACCGTTCTTGCTCAGTCGGCCTATGATGCCTATTGGGTACCTGTTGTTTTGTTACTCATGCTACACTCTGCATCTATTTTCGTGATGCAGGTCCGACCACCAGTTATCAACATTGAGATTGGGCCTGTACTTGTCAGTTCAGGAGACTAGGGTGAGCACATGGCTTTGTAGGATTACCTGTCTCCTTCCGTATTTATCTTTTGGCTTGTCTTTTGTTTTCGAGACAGTTGTTTCTGTGGTTCACTTTTGGGACTTGTACTCTTGTTAGTGGTTCTGTACATGTGACTTCCATGTTTTGGGAGTTTTCTCGTATATATTTAGTTTGTTTTCGTTTCAGCCTTCGTTTATGTGTCCTTATGGTATGCTTCCACTTAGTTTGGACTAGTTTCCACTCTTAGCCCCATTACTGTTAAGTTCAAGGATAGAGTTTGGCTTGCCTACCGATGGGTTGTAGGCGCCATTATGACTTGAGAAATCGGGTGGTGACATTCCACCCCTCTCTTTATTCCATTTTTGGTAAGTAAATATAGAATTAAAAAAAAGGTGATTTAATGTTTCTTGATTTGAGATTGAATCTTTGTATTCAAATGTTGGGTTATGAGGTAGAATTGGTGTAGGACTTGTTGTGGTTAATTGTTAAATGAGTTTTGGGGTATGATTGGGGGGCGAATTTCTCAGAAAATGCGACGAAGACATGGTGCCCTCAAGGTGCTTGACGAAATGCCCCAAAGAGTTTGAATTTTTCTGAGGAAGGACACAACTCCGCGAACGTGGGCGTCTAGCTGCGAATGCGGAGAAATCTGATTTTGTGTGCTCTATGAATGCGATCAGTCGACCCGCAAAGGTGGAGGTTTGAGACATGCTGATCCGTGAATGCGGCTGTCTCTCCGCGAATGTAGAGAAAATAGTGGTGCTGTCCCCAAAATAGTAGCTATGCACAGTGTAGCTCGAGACTTCTTTTAGTTATTTCTTTGGCCTAAATACTTCCTCATACATTGTTTTAAGTGTCCATAAGAACTTTTAACATGTTGGCTTCCTTTGTAGGTACATTAAACTCAAAATTTCTTCTGATGCTATCTCCCATGATCCTGAAATTGCACCAGAAATTGAAGAAGAAGACTATTTTGATGCGAGCAAGTTCTTATCATCGAAATGTGCCCGGAAATATGACGAATACTTGGGCAGAGCCATGATTATGGAAAAGGGTATTTGCTTGGAAAAACTTGAGGCTGGGATGTCGAACTTCTATGGCCGGCTTGTCAATAGCAAATGGATATGTTTTGCAACTGAGCCTATCAAGGCTAACCTTACATTAGTGGTGGAACTCTATGCCAATGCTCTAGAAACCAATTTTGGAGAAACCGTGGTGACCACCATTCGAGGTGTGCAAGTCAATTTCAACGCAATAGTCATCAATGCATTATATGGCTCCCATATGCTGATAATAAAGGGTACATGGGCTGATACGAAGAGTTGGGAAATCAATGGCTTGTGGACAAGTTACATGACGAAGAGCCTCCAGAGTGGTTTGTGTTTAATAGGGGGATTGATTCACATGACTTCACCGCCGAGTACAAATCTTGGCTTTCTATAATATGTGCTCGAATCGTCCCTTCCACTCGTGGCACCGAGGTTACTTTGGACAAAGCACTTGTGATTGCCGCTATCTTGGATAGTTTGGAGGTAAATCTAGGGAAGCTTACTGTTGACCATATATGTGAGTTGGCACATGGGAGAGCAAGGGCATCATCTTTCCATCATTGATTACTTAGTTATGCTATAATGCTGGGGTCTTAAAGTACTCCACCGATGAGGAAAAGAAATCGGGAAAGGAGATTCACTCATTGAAGAAGAATGGTGGCCAGGGTACCAAAACCAAGAAGAGGAAGATTGGTGTGTTAGACCCTCATTTTGGCTAGTCCACCGAGCCTGATTCTGTGACAGGTGCCTCCACTTCTGCAGGACTCCTTCAGTTTGGACCTGCCACTATGTGTCACATCTCTTCCCAGATTTATGGAGTTGATGCTTAAGTTAGGGAGTGGTTGCTAGACTTCCTTCTGGCTCATCTGGAACCCCCACCTCAGAGGGAGTCCCTCCGCCCACTATTGCTTATGTAGTTGCTACACAAAAAGTGATGTCTAACCGACTTGAGCATATGAGTCGGAAACAAGGCAAGATTGAGAAGCGCCAGAGGAAATTCTAGGAGCATGAGAAGAAGAAGAGCCAGATCCTTAGCAAGATGATGGGAAAGCTTAGGAGCTTATGTGGTAGTGGTTCCACTGATGATGAGGATTTGAATTTTCCCTCCGGCTCAAGTTCAGAGTAACGAATTCCAGGGAGCCCCTCGTATTCTCTTTTTGATAATTTTATTGTAAGGACACAATTTCATTTTTAGTAGGGGGTGCCTCCCTTATGATCATTTGTTATGTACTTCTACGTTGGGATTGCTATTTTGGATTCTTATTTTGATGTGCCCTTGTTGGGCTTTTGATTTAAACTGTGATGGATTAGTCATTTTTTGTTTTGTTAGTTTTTCATTTCTTTTGATGGATTAGTTTTTGTGATGGTGTTTTTGAGTGGTGATGCCCTATGATGGATAGAGTGATGGCTTTCTTAAGGGCAAATCATCAGTTGGTTGTGAGTGTGTTTGACTGTTTTTATGTGGTGAAGTCTGAGTAGCCAGTCCCAAATAGATGTATGAATTTTCCCAATGATGGATTGGTTGACGGCTTTCTTAAGGGCAAAATCATCATTTTTTTGGAGGTTGTGGCTTGGTTGGTACTAAGAACATAGTCTTGCATGTGAAAAATGTTTTCTTAATATACCCCACTCCGTTTTGAAAGTTGAGCATGTTTTGAATGATTCTGTTAACTCTTGTGACTCTCTTTTTGACTTTTGATTAGTTAGTAGTTTAAATGTTCGATGACACTTGTATGTTGAAAAGGAAATAAGATTTTGAACCATCTTGAGTGACTTGAATGCCATGTGTGGTGAGTTGTTGAATAATGCCTTGTGTTCGCTTGTGCCGCCTAGAACTTGCCCGGTTGTCTTGAAATATTGGTCTTAATTGAGTTGTGTTGGAAAAATGATCTTAGGCTTTCTTTGAATTTTCTTGATGTCCACTTGGCCTAAACATCCCACCTTTGCGCTAAATATATCCTTAGTTGAACTTGAAGTTGTGAAAGTTGAGGCTAAAGTCCTAAGTTTGGGGTGTTATGGAAAACTCATAGAAGGGATGCCTATCACATAAGAGCTTGATATATAAAAAGAAAAAAAAGAATGATGAATGGAGGAAAAAGTCATAAAGAAAGAAAAGTTTTGAAAAAAAAAAACAAGGAAAGAAAGTGAATAAATGAGTCTTGAATCCTCCAAATGTTGAAATTAGTTGCATGTGGGACATCTAGAATAAAAATGTGAAATGTGCATTGGTTTAGAAAGTGAAGAAAATGTGGAAAATTTGGAAAATGATGAGATGTTGAGTAGAGTTCAAGGAGGGTGTAGTCACTTGTACCTAAATGATATCCTAACCTTCCCTAAGCCTATATTACAAGCTTAACAGAATCCTGTGTGATTTCTAACCAAATGAAGTTGAGTCAATGTTGATTGAAAATATGGGCAAGCCTATGGTGTGGCAGTTGTGTTCTTAAGATGTTCTATTGTGAGTGTGAGTGTTTGTGCTTTTGTCTCATGTTTGTAAATACTTAGTGAGTCTTTTGGCACATTTCTTTTCGCGTGAGGGCATGTAAGTTAATTAAGTGGTGATTTTGAAAATTCCTAATTGAATTAAGTGAGCATGTAAAAGAGCTAAAGAGTTGAGTCACTTCTTGAGTTGGAGTTGTTATCACTTAATGATTCTCGGTTCTTGAAAAATGTACCATGAGAATTAGGGGTTTCTTTTGTAAAAAGTTTGCATGACGACTATTTGTTAGTACCAACAAAAGTCATGATCATGATCATGATCCTTAGTTAGAATGAAAGTGTCTTGTGCTTAACTTGATTGCCTCTTGTGGTTTTGATTTTTTTTTGCTTGAGGACAAGAAAGGTTCTAAGTTGGGGTGTTGATGAGTGGGTGATTTTCACTCATTTGGAGCTCTTTTCTTATGATTTTGTGGCACTCAAGTAGAGAAAGAGGCTTATTATCCCTTGAACATGGCTGTTGCAGGTATATTTTGGTTGGCAACGAGTTTTGATGAAATAGAATGGAAATTGAGGCAAAATGAAGCTAAAAACATAGAATTTAGAGGTGGCAGCAAAATGTTACCCGCGAACGCGGTCAACTGACCCTTGAACGTGGAGCTTCGGTCATCCATGATCCGCAAGCGGCAAAATCTTCAGTGAATGCGGAGTACAGGTCTTCTAGGACCCGTGAACACGGTAATACCTTTAAGAACGCGGAGAAAGAAATGTGTCCAGCATCTGGGTAGTTTTGGAAATTCACCTTTTTTATCCCAATTCACAATATACACTCAGGCACAACCATTTAAGGTAAGAAGACATTGATAGAAGCACTGAAAAAGATATTTTGGGGAACTAGGGCATAGCTTGGAGAGCAAGTTTCCACAACAACCACCATTAGAGTGAAGATTGAATGTTTGATTTGTAACTATTTTTCACCCATTCTTCAAGTCTTTGCTTTGTAATGCTTAAATCCTAGGTGTAGTTTTTATTTGGTGATTTGAATATTATATTAGTGATAAACAATATTTGGGTTGTTAATATTTACCTTGTGCTTTCGTAGTTAGTTGAATATTTTTTCATATATGAAATGGGACTTTGATTATCCAATCAATTTCATACTTTAATTGCTTTCCAATGGATTTGATCACTCCTAGAACTTGCCCATTTACTTTGATTGAGCTTGAAAGAGTAAATTGATGTTGGGAAAGGTTGATTGGTGCATAATTTGAGGTGTAACAACCCATATATCGGATAATCGCTAGTGATAGTGATTTCATGCAATGCCTATAATTGGATTAATTTTCTTGTCACTTGACTAGGTTCGAAAGAACTAGTTGAGAAGTATTTGCCTATATTCGAGTGGCATATATGATTTTACCCATGATTAATTGAGATTGTGTGAAGCTAATATGCAATGGATCGTATAGGTGTTGATTGACTTCCCATTCCCAAATCTCATTGGTATCCTTGCTTGAAAAGGCTTTATTCCTTATTCTCCTCTATTCGTTATCGTAAATTGTTACTTGATATCTTCACATCATAATTGTATCTTTTGTTTCGGGTTCAAATTAGTACCTTGTAATTCTTTATTTCTTCAATAGCCTACACATTGGTCCTCGTAGGATCGACCCCAACTCATCGTTGGGTTTATACTTGTTAGCGACTGCCTACACTTTGAATTATAAGAGGTGTAGTTGAGCATATCACATCACAATAAACAACAAACCCATCGGATCCTTTCGGTAAAGTCAACACTGGAGCAGAGGTAAGTCTATCTTTCAAGTCTTGAAAAGTCTTTTCACGTGCTTCTGACCATAAGAACTTAACCTTTATTAGGGTAAATGCTGTCAATGGAGAGGCAATCAAAGAAGATTCTTCCACAAACCTTCTATAATATCCAACCAAGCTTCAAATATCCGAAGGAGATAGAGGTCTAGGCCAACTCTTAACCACATCCATGTTCTTAGGATCTACCTTAATACCCTTACCGAAAACAATGTGACCAAGAAAAGTCACGGATTTCAAACAAAACTCACATTTACTAAACTTAACAAATAGTTGTTAGTCTTTGAGGGCTTGCAACACAATCCTCAAAAGATCGGCATATTAATCCTCACTCCACGAGTAAATCAAGATTTCATCAATAAACAAAATCATAAACATATCAAGATATCATTTAAATACTCTATTCATCAAGTCCATGAATGTGTCTAGAGCATTAGTCATACCAAACAACATTACAAAAAACTCATAATGACCATACCGAGTTTGAAAAGCTGTCTTCGGAATGTTACCTTCCTTCACCCTCAATTGGTGATAACCCAACTGGAGGTCAATCTTACCAAAATAACGCGCTCCTTGGAGTTGGTCAAATAAATCATCGATCCTTGGAAGAGGATACTTACTTTTAATAATAAACTTATTCAATTTTTGTTAAGCAATATACATGCAAAGTGAACCATCCTCCAACGAACAAACTAAACTGGAGCACCCCATTGAGAGATACTCGGTTGGATGAAACCCTTATCAAATAAATCTTTCAATTTCTCCTTTAATTTTATAAGTTTTGCTGGAGCCATACGGTAAGGAGGAATAGAGATAGTCTATGTTTCTGGAGAAGGTCAATACTAAAGTATATTTCCCTTTCGGGAGGAACACCGGGTAGATAATCAAGAAATACTTTTGGAAACTCATTTACATTGTGGACTGACTTAAGAATAGGAGTTTCAGAATCCGTATCCCTAACCCGAATAAGATGATATATGCAACCCTTAGAAATCATTTTTCTAGATTTAAGAAAAGAAACAAACTGACCCTTAGGCATCAAATTTCCCCCTTTCCACTCTTTGAGGGGCTCATTGTGAAACTGAAACTTAACCACTCTAGTTCTACAATCAACAGAAGCATACTAAGAATAGAGCCAATCCATACTTAAAATAACATCAAAATCTAACATATCAAGCTCTACAAGATCAACATGAGTTACTCTATAGGGTAAGGAAACTGAACCATTTCCATAGACTCTCTTCGCCAAAATAGATTCACCAATAGGAGTAGCGAAAGAAAAAGTGTCTAACAACACATCGAGAAAAACATAAAATCTCAAAACCACATATGGCTTCACAAAAGACAAAGTAGCACCGGGATCAAGAAAAGCATAAACAACTAGATGAAAGACTTTCAAGATACTGGTAACAACATCAGGAGAACCCTCTTGATCATGACAAGTTTGAAGTTCATAGAATCAGCTTTTCTTTGGAGTACTTGAACCCTAATAACTAGGCATAGCTTGTCTACAATATTTTCCCTTAGTAGCAACTGACTGACAATTTCTTATCTTGCGACAACTCATACCACAACAAAATCAACCATCTATATCGGCTAAGCATTTACCATCATACTTCATTCCACACCTAGTACAAGTAGAAAAAGTAGATCCACTAACATTTCCTCCTTGAAGCTTAGGGTTAGAAACCCTATCTTGGTTGAATTTTGGTGCAAGAGCATTAAAAGAACCTTGACTAGAAGACCTTTGTCTGAATCTAGAATGACCATGTCCATTGAAGTTCAATTCTGAAAAATCACCATCACCGATCTTTAGCCTATTTCCCTCCTTAGATCTTTCCTTATGTTTTTGCTCTTCAATTTGTTGGGCATGTGTCATCAGATGGGAAATATCAATTTCCTTAATGAGCATGGTGGTACGACATTCCTTAACAACTATTTCGGACACACTCAAAACAAATATACTTATTCTGGCCTTATAGTCGGAAACCATAGTTAGAACTACTTAGCCAATTGAATGAACTTCAAAGCATACTCCTTTACACTCATATTTCCTTGACGAAGGTTGATGAATTCAAGTATGTTTTCCTCAATCATCTCAAGGGGAAAGAACCTATCAAGGAAAGCAGCTTTAAGCTTTTCCCAATCAAGAGAACCCATATCAACCAACCTCTCTTCCTTCTATTAGTTGAATCAAACTTGAGCAACACCCTTAAGTTGATAAGTGGTTAATTCTACCTTTTCCACCGGTGTTACTCCGATGATCATCAAAACCTTATACACTTCAAAATGAACTCTTAAGGATCTTCCTCAACCATGGAACCATGAAACTCCGTGGGATTTATTCTAGTGAAGTCCCTCACTCTAGTTGCCATCACACCAACATTTGGGTTCACGGGAGCATTAGCCTCTCTATTGGCTTGAGCCGTTATAGCTTGAGCAAACACTTGAAAAGTGGCTCGAAATTCAGCATGAGTCACTTCCTCAGCCAAAGGATCGGGTGGAACTTGAGGAGTTTCTTGATCCATATTCTCACCTACATTCCTTCAAAAGTATTCTCTTTGAGAGGCCATATCCTAAAAAGCATCGGATAAGGATTAGGAGAGAGGCATATTGAGTTACACTCTATAGCATGACTTTAGTATGATGAAAGAACTGGAATTTCTTAAACATCATATAGCCTCTTATTCATAAATGTGGCAGGTTTCACACTCATGAACAAGACTTCACTCGACGCGGCTTGTAATACATCCTAGGACCTTTCTAAACCTTTTGCTCTGAATACAAAGTTTGTCACGACCCAAAGTAAATCCAAGGAATAACATGGTGTATAGAATCTCAAAAGGCCCTACAGAAGTCACTTAGCAGACATCGTACAAGATAATAGAAATAATGATTTCAAAAGATATAATCTTATATCATAAAAATGTTTTACAAAGCGGAAGTCTAACATAGTCTCAACAAGCCATATATTACATAAAAAGAAAGTGGTTGGGAAGTAACCAATACCCCACATATAATGTATGAAAATGTAAATAAAGAAAGCTTTAAAATTAACTCGGTCCTTGGAACATGAGGGCTCACAAATCTTTGAATGTCGAGAAATCAACTAGCCACGAGTATGAGAGGTAGGAGCATCGGACCCTACATTATGAAACAATGTAGGCAAAATTAAGTATTAGTACATGGAACATACTAAGTGTGATAGGAATGCATAAAACATATGAAATCATGCTAAAAAGACGTTACATAATGATGAGTGGTAGATTTGCACTCATTTGAGGGTGATTTAGCTCAATAAGTAGTGTACTCAATGCCTTATTATGTCCTATTCTAATGAAATCTAGATGAATTGCAGCTAGAAAAGCTAGAGGACAAGGTAAGGATGAATACATGAAAGAATTGCCAAAAATGTAAGAAGAAGTGCATAACTACACTCTGATTTTCGCCAAACAAGAAGGGTGAATCACCTAAATAGTATGGTATCGCCCAATTTGATTGTACACCAGGCTTCTATCTATTTGGTGGTGGGCGAAGTCATAGAGAAATGGTGATGCGCCGATTAAAAAAGGCGAATAGGATGAACATCGCCGTACTTGACAGTGTTTGGTGATAAAATGGAAGTTCAAAGGATGAACCAAGGTTATGATTTGTAATTTGCTGAGCTAGAAAAGTAGACATGAACGGGATCATTGAATGACAATCAAACACCTGAAGCCTGGAGTGAGAAAAGGAGTGGCAAAACCTGATTGGTGATTTGCCCAATGATATCATTGAGCTAATGTCGTCGAGTGAGAAGCGCATGTTATTTTTGGGTTGAAATTTGGGAAACTATAAAAAGGTCAAAGGAGAGAGAAAAAGGGGCTTAAAATTTGAGAGAAAATTCTAAATATTTTAGAGAGAGAAACACCTTCCATTGAGTGAAAAACAATTCTACCCTTTGGGACTTTTGAATTAATAATCTTGAATTTGTTAAATAGAGGTTGAATTCAAAGTGTGTTTACTTGTAATTACTCAAATGCATGGTACCCACAGCTAGTTTCACGCAAGGTATAATTTCTTTACACTTTTTAATGTGTGGCTAAGGCCTCAATCTCTTGGGGTGTGATTACGGGGTTGGGTGTTGATTTAAATTAGGGGGTTTGTTGAATTACTCTATTTTATGGCTGTTAATCATAGATTCAAACTATTGCTGAGTGATTATATCATGAATTAAGGTGGACAACTTGATATTAGCTTCACCTTGGATGGGTGCTCGAAAGAGAATGATACAAGTGGGCAATAGGTTCGATGTTTGCAATTTAACTATACTCTATTGTGAATGCAAGGTCGTGGGTTGTTGAGAATTATATATAGATGAGACAGAGAGGAGATTCTATGAAAAGATGCTATGAGATTGAAAGAACATTAGCATCCTTTAAGATGGCATAACCTATCTTTGATTATATAGTTGATTTGAGCAAATCTACAATACCCCTAATGAGATAAATATTCAATCCCCACAGCCCTAGAGTAAATTAATTTGGTAAATCTTTGTTTGTTAAAATAGTGATAATCGTGTGATTATGAAATTGCGTTGTTGAATTTGGTGAAATTATCCACCCATTTGCTATTTGACTATATCGAGATTAGTTGCACTTAAATTCACCAATTGGATCCTTAATCTCATACCATTCCTTGTGGGATTTGACTCCAATTCTTGATTGAGTATTTTTATTGACAACGAATGTTGTCCCTTTTTATTGGTTTTAAAGAGGACATTTGAGCGTTATCAAAAATGGCACTGCTGCCAGGGAATGCTAGTTAGGAATTCAATTGGAGAAGTAACTTGCGTACTAATTTACTTTGTAGTGAACCACTTTACCCTTGGTTATCTTGTTGTGCATGCTAGTAGGTAAACCAATGAATATGTATGGTAGTGATGACTCTAGTTGACATGGGTGTGACAATGACTTTAGATGAGAGGATGAGGTGGTATCTCATATCACTAATGAAGTTGGAGCAATTTGTTTTACCACCGGTGCACAAGGATACCACATTTGTCGTAACCAAACCCATGTTGCAACTCATCAAAGCGGGAGGATTATTTGGGGGTCTCGAGGACGAATATCCTAATGATCATCTCCATAAATTCGTAAGTTTGTGTAACCCTTTTTCAACTAAGAGTATCTCACAAGAGTCAATGCGGCAGAGGTTGTTCCTCTTTTCTCTAATGGGGGAGGCGACTAGGTGGTTGATCGAGTTTCCAAGGAAGTGTATCACTTCATGGGGCGAATTGATTGAAATTTTCCTTGAGAGGTTCTTTCCTCCTTCTAGAGTAATGAAATTGAGGAAAGAAATTCAAATTTTCAAAAGAATGAATAGAGAGCCCGCTCATAAAGCATGGATACGTTTTAAGCAGGTGTTGTTACAATGTCCTAGACATGGGCTCCCCATGAGCTGTTGTTGCAATATGTCTACCAAAGTATTGATGTTGTAAATAAGGGATTGGTTGACCATCTTGTTCGAGACGGTATAGTTAAGAAACCATTAGTTGAAGCATCAAGGTTTCTTGATGAAATGACTAAAATCACAAAGTTTGGTATACGAGTGAATATGATGTGTCTCAGTCATATTAGGGGGCATTTAAGGAACAAGAAGAGAAGAACCAAGAGTGTGTCAAAAGCATTGCAAAATTGACCGCTCAACTTGAAATGTTATCCCCATGTGTTAATATAGGTGGAGCAAATTCAATAAATGCAATATCCCAATATCCCAGTGTGTATGATGAGGAGGTGTACATGAGAGGTGGAAAATTGGAGGGTTTTTGGCCAAGATATATAAGGCTTGCCAAAAATCAAGGTTGGACCAAGAATAATGATCAGAGGTGGTACAAAAGGGAATGTGATGATGTTATATATAAGCAACCGTTCATTCCATGTGATTCGATGAAGACACCAACCGATGACTTGTTGACTAAAAATTTAAACAATGTGGAGGATTCAGATATAATCTTGCAGGGATGAAGAGTGACATTTCAGCTTTGTTCAACACCGTAGTCTTACATGCATCTTCCGTCAAGTCACTTGAAGAGAAGATGGGGCAACTAACTGCTCTTGTGTATGCTAATCCCTATGAGCATGCAATGTCTAATGCAAATGAGAATCAAAGGAATTCTATCTAAGTTTCACCCATAGTTACTAGAAGTGGAAAGATGTCGCAAGAAATCACAAGGACCGATAAGGTAGATGGTCAAGGGTTGATTGCCGATGAAGAATCACCTAAGGAACTGAATAAGATGCAAAAAAAAAAGTTGAGGGGGAGACAATTGAAAATGCTAAATAAGGTGGTAATGAAGCTTCATCTACATTGCCTCCCACTAAGATAAAGCCTCCTTTCCCTCAAAGGTTAAGCAAGAAAAATGACAGTGAAAAATTTCAAAAGTTCGTAGACATAGTGAAGGATTTGAAAGTGAATATCCCATTGGTGGATGTTATTACCGAAATGTCGGGTTATGCCAAATATAGGAAAGAATTGGTCACAAAGAAGAGGGTGATATGTTGTGAAATAATTGAAATGCCGCAAATATGTGGTGCAGTAATGAGAAAGAATGCAGTCCTCAATAAAGAATGATCCGAGAGCTTTCACTATTCCATGCTCGATTGGTGCGTGCACTTTTGCAAAAGCCTTGTGTGATCTTGCAGCAAGTATGAATTTGAAACCACCGATGATATTTAATAAGCTTGGGCTTGAGAAAAATAAACCAACAAAGATGAGGCTCTTAATGGCTGATCGTTCAATAAAGAGACCGGTCAGTGTTGTCTATGATGTGCTAGTGAAGGTTGAAAAATTTGTGTTCCCCGCTGATTTTGTAGTGCTTGATTGTGATATTGATATTGATATGCTGATTATCCTTGGTAGACCATTCTTGACTACGGGAAAAGCTTTGGTTGATGTGGAAGGTGGTGAGTTAAAGTTCTGAGTTAATGATGAGGCGGTCAACCAATATTCATAAGTCCATGAAGTATCCTAGTGATATGCACATTGTATCTAACTAGGATCAGATTGACAAAGCTATGGAAAATATCGGAGAAGCAGTGTATCGTGGTGATTCATTGGCTCAAGTATTACTTAATTATGATCAAGCCAAAATTAGTAACTATGATAAAGTTATGGATGCTCTTGTGGGTGTAGGCTAACATACTTCATTTCAAACAAAGCTTGATCTTGATTTGTCTAGTCGAGAAGCTCTACTGGCCATGACATCTATTATTGAACCACTAAAATTGGAATTGTAAGAGCTCCCGCCTCATCTCAAATATGCATTTTTGGGGGCCAACAACACACTTCTGATTATAATTTCAAATGATCTTACACAATGGCAAGTAGAGTTGTTAATCATAGTGTTGAAGAGGCACATTAGAGCCTTGGGGTGGTCAATTGTCGATATCATAGGAATTTCACTAGGCACTCACAAAATTAATTTGGCTGAAGATTGCAAGCCAAGCATTGAGCACCAAAGGCTGCTAAATCCTCTAATGCAAGAAGTGGTAAAAAGGAAATTATAAACTAGTTAAATGTGGGAGTCATCTTTTCTATTCGGACAGCCAATGGGTATGTCCGGTGCAATTGTTCCTAAGAAGGGTGGTATCACGATAGTTCCAAACAAAAAAACCGATCTTGTTGCCACTAGACCCCGTTAGCGGGTGGCGTGTTTGTATGGACTATCCGAAGCTTAATTCATGGACCGAAAAAGATCAATTCCCCGTGCCATTTATTGATCAAATACTTGATGGGTTGCCGGCAAGGGGTGGTATTGCTTTCTTGATTGATATTCCGGGTATAACCAGACCTCCATTGTATCGGAGAATCAAGAGAAAACAACTTTGACATGCCCTTATGGCACATTTGCCTTCAAGCGAATGCCCTTTGGGTTATGTAATGCTCCGGCTATCTTTCAACGGTGTATGTTTTCAATTTTCGTGAACATGGTGGAGGACTCCATGGAAGTGTTCATGGATGACTTTTCGGTCATTGGAGATTCTTTTGAAGAATGTTTGAAGCATTTGGAGGTGGTGCTTAAAAGATGTGTAGATTCAAACATGGCACTTAATTGGGAAAAGTGCCACTTTATGGTGAAAGAAGGAATTGTGCTTGGGCATAAAATTTTCGGGGATGGTATTGAAGTTGATCAAGCCAAAATCCAATTAATCAAAAAATTACCTCCCCCAATTTCGGTAAAAGGAGCTAGTAAGGAGTTTTGTTGGTCATGCCGGATTCGATCGGCAGTTCATCAAAGATTTCTCCAAGATTACTATTCCATTGTGCAAGCTCCTTGAGAAAGAAAGTACATTTGTTTTCGACAATGCTTGTTTGAATGCTTTCAAAATGTTGATGGAGAAACTTGTCTCGCCCCCTATCATCATAGCACCTGATTGGGATCTTTCTTTTGAGTTGATGTGCGACGCTAGTGGGTTTTCACTAGGGGTTGTTCTTGTGAAACGCAAAAACTAGTTTTTCATCCAATTTATTATGCTAGTAAAACCTTGAATTGAGCTCATAAGAATTACAGTGTGACTGAGTAATAGTTGCTAGCTATTGTATATGGGTATGAAAAGTTTAGAGCCTATTTATTAGGTACCAAAGTGATTGTGCTCGCTGATCATTCAGCCCTACGATACTTAATGGCAAAGAAAGAGGCAAAACCGCAACTAATCCGATGGGTGCTCCTTCTTCAAGAATTTGACTTTGAAATAAAAAATAGTAAGGGTTGTGAGATTCAAGTAGATGACAACCTATCAAGGCTAGAAGCGAGTGCTAAAGTGATAGAGGAGAGAGATATCGATGATACCTTTCCTGATGAATTGGTGATGGTAATTTCTACTCCCTCTGTTCCTTGGTATGTTGATTTTGCAAACTTCATTTTATGTGGGTTGTTACCTGTTCATTTGAGTAGCCATCATAAAAGGAAATTCATGTTTGATGTGAAGAAGTATATATGTGATGAACCCTTCCTTTTTAGGGAGTGTGCTGATAATATCATTCAATGTTATATACCCAAAGTGGAGGTGAATGAGATACTTGAAGCAAGCCATGCTTTGCCTGTAGGTGGTCATCAATGAGGTATCTGTACATCCTCTAAGGTTTTGCAATGTTGCTATTATTGGCTTACGATATTTAGAAATGCTCATGCCTTTATCAAATGTTGTGTCGGATCTCAATTGCAATGGAGTATATCTAGGAGACATGAGCTACCACTGTCACAAATTCTTGAAATTGAATTACTCAATGTTTGGGGAATTGATTTTCTGGGCCCTTTTACTTTCTCATTTTGGAACAAATACATTCTTGTAGCAGTTGAGTATGTCTCCGAGTGGGTGGAAGCTATGTCATTACCAAACAATAAAGCAAGAAGTGTCACAAAGTTTCTCAAAAAGAATATTTTCACACGGTTTGGGACCCCAAAGGCTATTATAAGTGATGGAAGATCACACTTTTGCAACCATCAATTTGCAGCCCTTCTACCAAAGTATGGAGTCAAGCACAAAGTAGCAACTCCATACAATCTTCAGTCGAGTGGGAAAGTCAAAATGTCAAATCGAGAGATAAAGAGGTTTCTAGCCAAAATGGTAAATGTCCACGTACTGATTGGTCTAGCAAGCTTGATGATGCACTTTGGTCTTATCGCACGATATTCAAGTCCCCTATTGGTATGTCTCCTTACAAGTTAGTGTTTGGGAAGGCCTGTCATCTATCGGTTGAGTTAGAGCACAAAGTCTTATGGGCATTGAAAAAGATAAATCTTAATTCGGATGTGGCTTCAATGAATCGTGTGGTCAAATCTTTGAGTTAGACTGATTTAGTCTGAAAGCATATGAAAGTTCCGCTCTTTATAAAGAGAAAGTCAAGAGGTGGCATGATGCAAAGATCTTACCTCGTGAGTTTAGGGTGGGGGAGCCCATACTCGTATTCAATTAAAGTTTGAAACTCTTTCGAGGCAAGCTTAAGTCAAAGTGGACTGGTCCACACACAATCACAAAAGTGTATGGAAATAGAGCGATTTAAATTAAACATGAAAAGAGGGTCAGATTCAAAGTCGACAGTCAAAGCTTGAAGGTATACTTTGGGAAAGGTCGGGACATGCTAGTTGTTGAGGTGATGTACTTGGATGATGCTTGAAGGCATATCCACGTCGTGCCGCGAAGTTAAATTATACGCTTCTTGAAAGGCAACCTAAGCGTTAGTTGTTTTCAATAATGTGGGTGTCAAATGTGCAAGAATTGCTCAAAAATTGGTGATTGAGAGAGAAACTCGACAATCTGCCAAAACCATTAAGCGAAGCTCCAAAGAGTTCACCTAATGGGCTTCTCAACTTTAGGTGCTTACTTTCTATTTCGGCGGACTACATCACCAACTTAGCGATGCACGGAAGGAATAAAGCAGAACTGACGTAGTTCGCCTAATCAAGAGCCAGAACTGGGAGGTCCACTAGGAATTTCACCGATGATCAGAGGAATTTTGCGATTTTTGCAGTAAGGTTAGGCAATCATACTACAGCTCACCGAATTAGAGGCTAAATTCAACGATGCTACAGTCATAGTTAGCGAACTACTTCTTTTTGGCGATCCGCCAAACGAGTCGCTTACTCTTGCCATCCCTTTGCATTATGGACACTACCCCTTTATTTTTGGTGGGGTGAGGGCCTCTGGGCCAATACTCCCCTTTTACTTTGTATTTTGTCACTTTTCAGTTTTGGTTGATCTCATTTGGTTTAGTGTATCTCTATTGCCTTTTTTCGTTTTCTCTAAAGTTTACAACTCCCCATGAGTTTGAAAAATCATGAAATGCTTGAGTTTTCATTGATAATAATTCAAGAATCGATTGTGTTCAATATCGATGTCTTGAATAGTACTCATGATGAACATGATATATAGTGTTGGTGTTGCGAGAATGAAATCAATCTGGTTGCAATGATGAGCAATCTCTTTGAATCTTTTGTTGACAAGCTGCGTTTTGATGTGAGCCTTGCAATGAACATCACACGTACGCTTTTGATCTTTTCAGGATGTGCTAAATGAGCATATTTTGAAGTGCCATGTGTTGTGAGGTCTTCCTGGAAAGCATGTGTGTGGAGTCCTAGAATTTGCCTTATTAGTCCAATTGTCTAAAACTTTGGTAAATGTAAGGCGTGATCTTGGGCAACAATTCTTAGAGGGAACCTAAATGTCCACAATCTTTTGTGACATTGTGAGGGTGTACATCCATTTTGGCACCATTTGATCCTAACCCATTTGTTGGCAAAACCAAAAGAAAGCTTCTTGAAGCATTGTTATGTTTGAATAGCCAACTTAGGCCAAAAGCTTAAGTTGGGGATGATGAAAGGAAGGAGGACTGAAAGCCAAGTGAAGGGAAAAGAAAGATGAAATGAGACTCAACTTTGATGTTTTGTAGAAAAATAAGGAACCCCTCCTTATATATAATAGAAAAAATAGAGTCATGATGATGAAAATGCTTTGGAAAAAAGGAAACTAAAAAGAAGAGTAATGAAATAAAGGGGATTCCAAATAAATTTAGTGAAAAGTCAAAGTTTGAGTTCTCAAATGAAAAAGAATGAAAAGAACTTCTGAAAAAGTGAAGATGATTGCAACGATGCTTTGAAAAGGTGAAGTCACCAAGCCAAATTGATCATACCTTAACCCTCAGCTCCATTACAAGCCTAAACTACTCTTCAGATCTTGCATGAACTAGGTTGTATGATGATTGGAAAATATGGGCAAACCTATGGGACAAAGCTTGCATGTTTTTCTCTTTTGAGAGAGTGAGAGTTGCATTGATTCCTTATTTCTTTGTTGATTTGCTTTGTGAGAGCATGGAATCATTTTTTATGTGAGGGCACTTGAATGCATTTATTTAAACATGGTCTTGCATTAGAAATGAAGCTAAAGTGAACTTGAGCTTGTGTTGAAACCAACTAGTCATCATTTGAAACGTTTAGATCATGATTGAGTGTAGCATGTTGTTCAGAGTAATCTTGTAATGACAGTTGCATGTGGGCTCTCATTGAATAGTGTGGTAAAAACCCTTATTGAACTAATTGGGTTTTTGATTTACTTGAGGACAATCAAAAGTTTAAGTTAGACATGTTGATGAGTAGTAGATTTCCACTCATTTGAAGCCAATTTAGCTCAATAAGTACTGTCCTCGATGCCTAATTATGTCCTATTCTAATGAAATCTAGATGAATTGCAGCTATAAAGGCTAAAGAACAAGGTAAGGATGAATACATGAAAGAATGGCAAAAAATGTAAGAAGAAGTGTATAACTACACTCTGATGGTCGCCGAACAAAAAGGGCGAATCACCTAATAAGTATGGTATCGACCAATTTGACAGTACATCAAGCTTCTGTCTATCGGCTGGTTGGTGAAGTCATAGAAAAATGGTAATGCGCCAATTGAAAAAGGTGAATAGGGTGAACATCGTTGTATTTGATAGTGATTTGTGATAACATGGAAGTTCAAATGGTGAAAAGAGGTGATGATCGGTCATTCACCGAGCTAGAAAAAAAGACACGAGCGGGATCGCTGAATAATGATCAAACACCTGATGCCTAGAGCCAGAAAAAGGTGAGCTGAAACCTGATTGTTGATTCACCGAATGATATCGGTGAGCTCGACTATTATCACCGAGTGAGAAGCGCATGTTTGATTTGGGTGAAAATTGGGGAAACTATAAATAACTCAAAGGAGAGACAAAAAAGGGTGGGTTCGAAATTGGAGGGAAAATTCGGAATAATTTAGAGAGAGAAACACCTTCCATTGAGTAAAAAACACTTCTCCCTTTGGGTCTTTTGAATTGATAATCTTGAATTTGTTAAATTTAGGTTGAATTCAGAGTGGATTTGCTTGTAAATACTCAAATACATGATACCCACAACTAATTTCATGCAAGGTATAATTTCTTTATACTTCGTGATGTTTGGCTAAACCCCCAATATCTTGGGTTGTTATTATGGGGTTGGGTGTTGATTTAAATTAGTTTGTTTGTTGAATTACTCTGTTTTATGGCTGTTAATAATAGCTTTGAATTGTTTCCGTGTGATCACTTCATGAATTAAGGCGGCCAACTTGATTTTAGCTTTGACCATGTATGGGTGCTCGAAAGAGACATATATAATTGGGAAATAAGTTTGATGTTTGCAATTTATTTATACTTAATTGTGAATGCAAGGTCATGGGTTTTTGAGAATTGCATATAGATGAGACCGAGAAGAGATTCTATGAAAAGATTCTATGAGATCGAAAGAAGATTAGCGTCATTTAAGATGACTTAGCCTATCTTATATTATATAGTTGATTTGACCAATTCTACAATTACCCTAATGAGATCAATATTCAATCTTCACACCCCTAGAGTAAATTAATTTGGTGAATCTTTGCTTGTGGAAATAGTGATAATCGTGTGATTGGAATTGTGTTGTTGAATTTTGTGGAATTATCCACCCATTTGCTATTTGACTACATAGAGATTAGTTGCACTTTAATTCACCAATTGGATCCTTAACCTCATACCATTCCCTGTGGGATATGATCTCGACTCTTAGTTGGGTATTTTTATTGACAACAATCACTGTCCCTTTAATTGGCTTTAAAGAGGACATTTGAGAGTTATCACATGACATTCAATGACCAAGATAAATGATAAGATAAAGGTAAGAAACATAAGTCATAATCATAGTCAATGCAAGCTTAACATCTTAAAAACACTTTGTGAGATACTTTGAAAGTAACTTTAGTGCATTATTGTGGGAAGTTTACCATTAACCGACATAGACCATGTGAGCTAAAACATGGAATCCGGTGTCTATCCCACATAGAAAAGAGATGTCCTTACTTGCCAAGGTAAGAACTATGAATCTAACCTAAATTGGATCAACTAGCTAATGTCAATCTGAGACAAAATCCTACGGTAGCACATACAACTGTGACTTAGGGATTGCAACTAAAGGTCCACGGATGCTAAACGGAAACCTTCATCCCAAAATCCTATTCAGTTCTAAGTAAAATCCCACGAAATAGTCATTAATCATATTAATATTATCATCCATGAAAAGGCACAATTAAGCAACCAATCAAAGCTAAAGTTATTTAGAATAGATCCTAAAACATGATTCAACTTAGGTGAGAAAACCTTTCAACCTCATGAACCCTTATGTGAGAAAACCTTTCACAATCTCTTGATACTTTTATCTAAAAGAATCCTAAAATCATTTACATCAATTTCATAAAAGCATGCATATCTTGATAAAAAGCATATTTTATAGTTCATAAGCTTCATCATGTGTTCATAGTCTAAAATCATGGATCATGCATTGGTTCATATGAATTCAACTCAAAATCATGTAAATAGTTTCAATTCATTCATAAGAAGATAGAAAAGAATCAATTGAATCATAACTGAGAAGAACCCATGAAGATTGAAAAAATCCTAACTTTGAATTGAGAAATCAACTTTAAAAATTGGAAGAACTTGCGAACCCTATGGAGGAAAGGACTCCATAGGTGAATACTAACATACCTTAGTGATTAAGGCCTAATAACTATGGTAAATTGAAGATCTTGACAGTAATAACCTAGATTTTTCTTCCTTAGCTTTAGAAAGGATTTTTGGGATAAACTTGGAGGGAAACTTATGATTTAGGAGAATGATTTAGAATGGGTAGTTTAAGGATTTAAATCTCTTATATAGGGAATAGAATAGGGGTTAAAATGACATAGATTAGGTGTTAAACATATGTGGAAAGACTAAAATAGGCTTGACTTAAAAAGCTGACTGTTGACTTATATGGAAACCTTCACGGACCGTTTAACTCTCCACCCTCTGTGAAGGGAGCCGTACATATGACCAATGCAGAGTTGTCTTAAGCGGCCAACCCTCTGCCCCCAAACAGCTAGTGAACCCTTCCAAGGAACATTTAGGAAACTATGGAGGGTTCATGGTTGGTTTTAGGCCCGTGGACCTGCCCGTTCACCCTGTCGTACGTTTCCCGAATTCCAAGGTGTTACAACAAATAAATTCACATAAAACCAAAAGAGCAACCAGGTGACCAAACTATGAGTTTCAGCAATTCATAAATGAGTTGGGGTCTGTTGGTGTAATATACCACAAATACAAATAAATTACAGTTAAAAATAAAATGATATAAATGAATAAACAAATCTTTAGGCTGAGGCGCGGATATCTCGCTCTCTTTAAGGAGATTCAAGCCCACTGCGGCATAATCTATAGCAATCACACAGTAATACTCTTGACTTGTTCCCTCTAGGATACAACAGCCCAACAACGTCGTACAACTCAAGCAACTCCGGATTAGTTGAAGAGTCCAAAGCTCCACAAAAAGAACACCTTCCTTTAACATATAATTACTCTCTTTTGTATAGTGAATATAGTTGAAGACTTAGAATATTTTTCTATGTCTCAACTCTCTCTTTCACTACACTAACTCAATAAAAACACAATATAAACTTCTCATCTTTTTCACTCAATATTTTCTTGTATATCTCTTGTTCTTTTCTTCATCTTTCTTATTCACCAAACCAAAATAAGACCATCACTATTTATAGGGGAGGAAATCTTCCTTGCAATGAATAGGAAGATAATGGGGTAGTTAATAGGATAAGTGAATGGCCTATAGGTTACAAGAGTTACAAGACATAAAGATAATATAATGGGTAAAATGAAAAGTTGGTGGTTACATAAGTTACTAACAACTAATGACCACTTTCTTCCACAATTGATGAGAGTAAAAAGGCACAAATGTAATGCCCACCAATGGACATAACATTATACATAATGTGACATATACTATATTTTTATTAATATGAAAATGTCACACCAACAGGGTCACTATAGGAATGCTCTAAACGATGAATAGAAGGCATTGACACAAAAATGATTTTGAGGGTCATTAGAACCTACTATAACTTATTAAATTTCATAAATAGTATTATAGATAACTCAATATCTTAGAAATTATTAGTTTTTAGTTCAACAATATAATACCCAAAGCCCATTAATTCAAAATTGCATGTATTACCTACTAAAGAGATAAATCCCTACATATAATTATGTTTTTTAAAAGATTTAACTTTAGAAATATAATGTTTCTTACAATACTTTTTGCAGATTCTCAGAAGTGGTATGTATTGGTTTTAAATTTTGGATTGATATTTGTGGAAGAAGATGATCAAAAATATTATCACCAAAGACATATTATGTTTCTTATTCGGTTTTCCAATAGGTAGATAAGTACCATGAACTTGAATCTACTAATTCAACTATTATGTTTGTTCATTATAAGAGTGAAAATGCAGCTGAAGAACAAGCCAACACTGTGAGACTTGCAACATTTCCCAAATTGAGAAGAGGTTGATGGATGGAAATAGAATTGGGAAATTTTAATAGCAAGCAAAGTAGTGATAGTCCTATTGTAGAAAGATTTATTGGGATTAGATATCTTGATTACAAATTAAGTGGCCTCATCGTTGAAGGAATTGAGTTTCGTCCAAAAACAATCGAATAAGTAGTTAGAGGCCGATCTTGGATTTTAAGTTTTATGGTTTCTGAACTAAAATTATTTTAAATTTCTTGGTTTGAGATACATTCTTTATATTTATGAATTGAGTTTCTTAATATAAATGTAGAATTCGAGCTATAACTCTTGGTTCTGCAAAGCCATAACTCTACTTTGGCTTTGAAGTGTGCTTATGTAGGCTCTAACATTATAGTCATTAAAAAAACTCTTAAGACTTCTTTAGTGATTGGTGTCTCTCTTGATTCCAAATTTAGGACTATATTAACTTGTTCAATTTTTATATATTTGATTGGGTCCCACTAAACCCATAGTTCTATTATGGCCTCACCCCCCAAAGTTGTGATAATGACACTGAAGTGCGTTCAAGTTGGCTCGAACATTATAAAAAAACTCTACACTTTGTATTTGATTTATGTTTCTCTCATGTCCAAAGTTAGGATTGTGAGGTGAGAACATCCCCAATAATATTTTTATTATGAGGATTATTCGTACCATGAACCCTTCTTTACTCGAGCTTGAAACCTTCCAACCAAGATAAGAAGGGTTCTGAAAAAAGTATGAATTGAACATATATATAATGTTTAGTGCACACAAATTTTATACTTCAGAGATAAAACCATTATGACCAAAAAATATATATTTATTGATAAATGTCGGTGTTTATAGCAAATCAACTATTATTGCTATTTCCTTGCAGCACAATGTTCTGACTTCTAACTGGAACATTTAAATAACAAAACCAATAGCATACTTGAGTCAATCAAGACATCTTTTTCATGGAAACAATGAATCAACATCAAGTACATACATGTAAACTTAACAAGCTAATATATATGATGCAAACTTTGGAAATAAAAGAAATATAAATCACTTATAAGTACTTTATAACTTATAACAACATTCAGGGGGGAGCCATAATAGAGTAACGGGTTTGACATAATATATATATATACATATATAAACTAAGAAACTTAATAGTATATTATATCATGAATGCTAACTTTGGAAATAAGAGAAACATAATCGCTAATAAAGTTTAGAGTTTATGATCATTATGTTCAAACCAACTTGAATGCAATTCAACTGCATTATTACAACTTTTGAGGACGAAACCTTTATAGAGTTACGGGTTCGACTGAAACCAACAAGTACATATAAACCAAACAAGTAAATATAAAAGGAAAGATATAAAGTCACCACTGAAGTTATCCCAGATTTTTAAAAAAGACACCTTAACTTTGTAAGCATCCTATTACCTCACAAATGTTTTGAATATATTTATAAAAGGGCCATTTTGACCATTCCTTGACCTGGTTAGACGCGCGTGATGATCACGATTTACCATAGTCTAGATCCGACCCGATTCAATTTAATAAGAGAAAACTCTTTTTCTTTTGTCTAAAATTTCCATGTCTTTTCGTGTTCTTGGCCAAATGATAGTGTGGTGATCATCTGCTTCCTTTTTGATGTTTCGTGGTCACAATTCTTATAGAAATAAGGAATTGAAAGTTAACGGGTTAGGGTTTTCTTACATTAGTTGATAAAGATCATATTGCTACTATTTTAGGGATTAATATAGTGGTAAAAGTGTTAGAATCGACTTATTACACTTGCTATTGTTAGTACTTAAGTGTGTTTCGTTGTGTTATTGACTAATTGCTACTGTTAGGGTTATGTTCTCTTCTTGAAGAACTTCAAATTAACACTTTCGACTGCAAATTGAATGAGAAAACAAATTCCTACCATATTGCGTTTGGGGAAGATGATGAATTCGCCAATGAAAGTACTAACGTTGACCTTGTTTTGGGGAAGATGATGAAATCATCAATAGAGAGTACCAATGGCTTTTTTTGAGCTTTGTTTTGGGGAAGATGATGTAAAAGAAGTAAATAATTAATTAATAAAGAAAACAAGTGAAACGTGGCACTTTTGAATTGGTTATTCGCAGCAAAAGCACTGCTTCACGTGCGTGTTGTGCGTGTTCACAAACCAAGTGAGGGAATGGGTCAAAATGACCCTTTACAAAGATATTCAAAACTTTTGTGGGTAATAGGATGCTATCAAAGTTAAGGTGTCTTTTTGAAAATTCGAGACAACTTCAATGATGACTTTATGTCTTTTCTCTAAATATGATTCTAAATTTGTAAGTAAGAGCAACATAAATTACTTTACAAGTCTAGAGTTTCTTTTTAATGACCATAATGTCATAGCCAACTTGAGCACACTTCAAAGCCATATTAGAGTTACGGATTTGCAGAACAAACAAAATTAATAATTATAAAGAATGTATCTCAAACCAAGAAAGCAAAAATAATTATTGTTCAGTTACCATAAATCTTAAAATCCTAGATCCGCCTCTAACGATTTATTCGATTGTTTTAGGACGAAACTCAATTCCTTTCAGCGATGAGGCCGCTTAATTAATAATCAAGACATCTAATCTCAATCAATCTTTCTACAATAGACCATCACTACTTCCCTTGTTATTAAAATTTCTCAATTTTTTTCCATCCTTCTCCTCTCAGTTTGGGAAATGTTGCAAGTCGCACAGTGTTGGCTTGTTCTTTTGTCAAAGTTTCACTCTTATAATTAACAAACATAATAGTTGAATTAGTAAATTAATGTCCATGGGACATATCTACAAATTTTAACACCAAATAAGCAACGTAATATGTCTTTGGTGACAATATTTATGTTCCTATTCTTCCACAAATATCCAACCAAAATGCAAAGCAAAGGCATGCCACTTCTGAGAATTTACAAAAAGTATTGTATCAAACATGTGTAAAGATAATTATTTTAAGAAAACTTAATGATATGTAGAGCTTTATCTCCCCAGTAGGTACCGGTTGTGAATTTGAATTGGTGGGCTTTGGTTGCCAAATGATTGAACTAAAAACTAATAACATTTAACATAGTGAGTTATATATAGTACTATATGTGCAATTTAACTTGTTATATAAATTTTTCTTCTTACATCCGAACTCTAACGGAACCTGCGCACCTTTACGAGTTCTCACAGTATAATGGCCACTATTGGTGGGGGTGTGTAAGAGTTTCCTATTAAAGATGACTCCCTTATGGGGTGCGAACCGAGCTTTCCTAACTGCAAGGAATCATACCATCTTTATTCTGTAGGAATTGTCCCTTATCGATTCAAAAGAAAAATATTAAGGGGTTTATACTGTTGAATAAATGCATTCAAAAGGATATTATCCTTGATGTTTATTCTTTCAATATTTTCTCTTAGTTTTTCAAGAAGTATTTTAGGAGTATGTGTTACATGTATCTCGTAAATTGTGATATATGTACCTACTTATTTGTGCAAGATCTTTGATTTGATATTTAGAGTAGTATAAATAGAGATGTAGTTAATGATTGTAATCATCTCAAGTGGCCTTAAGTAGCCTAATACAACTTGAGCATCCTCTAAGAAAAATATTCTCTTTCTATATTTCCTACAAATTGGTATCAAGAGCAATTTTTCATTCTTAATTTGGTGTTAGGTGAAGAAAAAATTATGGCATCCAAAACAAATGAAAATATTGATTCTTTAGTAATTCTTACACTATTTTTTTATGGAAATGACTTTGAACAATGGAAGATAAGAATGAGAACGTATCTAAAAGTTGAAGGTTTGTGGACTATTTTTGCAAATGGATATTAAGAGCCAGAAGGCGATGGTGATTTTTCAGTTGCAGAGATTAAACATCTTGAGGCTAAGCATCGTCAAGATGCAAAAGCCGTGAAACATATTCAAATGGGAGTCTCAAGAGCATATTTTTCAAAATTGCTACTTGTGAGACTGCAAAGCAAGCTTTGGAGTCTCTAAAAGCTGAGATGTATGGTGACGAAAAGGTACGCACTATAAATCTTTAAACTCTTAGAAGAGAGTTTTGTTGGTATTTTTTAAAAATGGAGTAGCACACAAGGATTAAAAATGTCTCTCAATGGATGGAAATGGCTTTCAATAGCTTTCAATAATTTTATTAAGCATTGAGGGGCTTTAAATAGCCAACATAAAATATATAATCTGCATAATTTAAAATTCAAAAATTCTAAAATATCTCAACAACTAAAACAACCTAACTAAAATTCAAATTTCAAATATATCTTAAACTAAACAACTTATTTTACTTAAGGTAATGCAGTAACTAAAAGCAAACTTCAACACTGCTCCTTTGCTTTAGTTACTGGAATTGAAAAATGCTCCTCCTCAGTTTTTACTTTTGTAGTTGATGCTGGATTCTTTTCATTGTTTTTGAACTTGCGAAATTACTTGTTTTTTCTTTTTCTTCTTGTGATTTTGTGCAAAAAATATACTTTCCAAGACATTGTCTTGTGTAGTAGTTTATTTGAAAGTGCTTTAATCTCAACTTTTGTAGGATTTGCAGGGAGAGGTTGTAAGGGTTTTTCTTCCATCACAACATCAGATATCACATAGGTTTCAAAATATGGTTTTATTCTCACAGACCAAATTCGATAGTTTTTGTCTGTGAAATTTTTTGGGGCATTCAAAGAGAGACTGCTTCTTGCCATTAGTTTTGGTTAAAAATTTGTTTAGAAAAGCCTGTGCGTTTGAAAAAAGTACGGCTTAAAAGTAGTAGCACTGACAGGTTAAAATGGGTAGCCCTGACGGGTCAAAAGGGTGGCCCTTATGGGTTAAAAGGGTAGCCCTTACGGTTTAAAATAGTAGCCCTTACGAGTTAAAAATGGTGTCGTAGTTCTTTGAAAGATTTACCAGATCCTGTAAGATCAATGAAGCTCTTGATACCACTGTTGGTGTTTTTAAAAAATGGGGCATCACAAAAGGATTGAAAATTTCTCTCAACGGATTGAAATGGCTTTGCATAGCTTTCAATAATTTTACTAAGCATTGAGGGGCTTTAAATAGCCGACATAAAACATATAATCTGCATAATTTAAAATTCAAAAATCCTAAAATATCTCAACAACTAAAACAATCTAACTAAAATTTAAATTTCAAATTTATCTTAAACTAAACAACTTATTTTACTAAAGCTAATGCGGTAACTATAAGCAAACTTCAACAAGTTTCAAAATTTGACGATGATAGAATAAAAAAAAACAGATGAATATTGCGCAAGAGTCATGAATATTATTAATGAAATGAGATACCATGGTGATAATATTTCTAACCAAGAAGTTGTGGAAAATATTTCAATTAGTGATATAGAGAAGTATGAGTATATTGTTGCTACAACTGAGGATACGAAAGATCTTGTATGCTTTCCATCAAAGATCTTGTTGGATTATTTCGTGCACACAAGAAATGAAGATCTTTTTGTGAATACCAACCCAAAGAGATGACTTTCCAGTTCAGAACCAATGAGAATTCTCAAAAAATTTCAAAAAATAAATAACAAAATAGGTAGAATAAAAAAATAAGTAGGATCGTGATGGCTCTGCAAAGAAGATTGAAGAAAAAGATGAGAAAAGTACTAGTCCCTTTTATAAATTTTTCAAAAAGACTAATTATAGTGTATAAAAATGTTTGCAAAAAGGCAAGCCCCGATGTAACTTTTGTAAAATCTTTGGCCATATTGATAAGGGTTGCAGGCTCAAGCAAAGGGAGCAACCAAATTTGTGTGAAGGAAAGGAGGAAGAAAAGGAAGAAATTTTTTTATTCGCTTCACAATTTGATGCTTCAGAAAAAAGCAATGAATGGTATGTTGATTGTGGTTGTAGCAATCATATGACTAGAGATGAAAATGTCGTTCCTCTTAATTAATCTTAGAATCACTACTAACATAAGAGTGGGGAATGGAGCCTTAGTTGATGAAAAAGGTAAAGGTAGCATTTTGATCAACATAAAAGGGAGCGGTAACTAAATTCATGATGTTCTTTATGTTTCTAACTTGGACGAAAAGTTTCTTAGTGTTGGTCAGCTCATGGAAAATGGTAATTATCTTGTGTTTAGATATAATTATTATAATATTTATTATAAAATTTAGCTAAAACAAGTCATTATTAACGTAAAGAGGATAAAAAGAAACTTTCCATTACAATGCATTCAAAAATTAAGATGTAGATGATTAATGGCTTTAGCACAAAAGATTTTCTCACTTGAATTTTCATGGTCTGAAGCTTCTCAAGCAAAGAGACATGGTGCAAGGCCTTCCTGAGATACATATGGAGGTGGATCCATGAGAAAATTGTAATATTGGAAAGCAACATAGAAAGTCTTTTCCAAAAGAGAAGTCTTGGAGAGCAAGTATACTTTTGGAACTAATCCATACAAACATTTTTGGACCAATGAAGACTTCATCTCTTGGAAGCCAAAGGTACTTTCTGATAATTATTGATGATTTTTCAAGAATCACTTGGGTTTATTTCTTAAAAGATAAGACAGAAACATTTGCTACATTCAAGAGATTTAAAGCCCTTGTCGAGAAGCAAAAATGTTGCAGCATCAAAACCATTCACAGTGAAAGATGAGGTGAATACACAAGTTAAGAATTTGAAGAATATTGAAAAAATGAAGGCATTCAAAAGCAACTTATAGTATGGTACACTCCTCAACAAAATGGTGTCTCTGATAGAAGAAATAGAACCATTGTAGAAATGGCCAGAACAATGATGAATGAGAAAAGACTGCAAAAATATTTTTGGGCAGAACCAGTACATACAACAGTGTACATCTTCAATAGGTGTCCAACAAAGGCATTGAAGGAAAAGACTCCATTTGAAGCTTGGAGTGGAATAAAACCTTTTGTAAGTCATTTTAAAAAATTCTGGTGTATTTTTAAAGCTCATATACCTGCTGAGGAAAGAACAAAATTGTATGAAAAGAGTCAAATGTTTATATTTCTTAGTTAGAGTAATGTGACAAACGGCTATAGGCTTCTCGATGTCAAAACTAACAAACTTGTTGTTAGTAGAGATATGTCATTTTTGATGGAAAAACAACATGGAATTAGAAAGATACAAAGGTGGAGAATACTTCTATCATTTCTTTAGATATGTCAAATCAAGAAGAGGATGAGGAAGAGGAAGATTTCCCTCAAGGGGGAAAAATCTCAGATTAAAATGATGAAGAACCACCTCCAACAGGAACAAAAATGTTGAGTGACATTTATCAAAGATTCAACTTTGTTGGTGTTGAGCAAGAAAATTATGAGGAGGCAATAAAATATGATGTTTGGAAGAAAGCCATGGCAGAGAAAATTTTGATGATTGAGAAAAATAATACTTGGGAGCAAGTGGATGTGTCCAAAGAAAGGCAAGTTGTAAGTCTAAAATGGATTTACAAAACCAAGCTCAATTAAGAAGGAGATGTTCAAAAGCACTAAACAAGGTTTGTTGCTAGAGGTTTAACGCAAAAGCAAGTTATGATTTATATGAAACTCTCTCCTGTTGCACGTCTTGAGACAATTAGAACCGTGATTGTTTTTGCTGCATAAAAGAAATGGAAGATTTTTCAACTTGATGTTAAGTCTGCTTTTCTAAATGAAAAACTTGATGAAGATATTTATGTAGAGCAACCTCAAAGTATTTTTGGTTCAAGGGAGAGAAGAGAATGTGTATAGGCTAAAAAAGGCTCTTTATGGGATGAACCAGGCGACCAAAGTCTGGTACAATGAAATTGATACGTACTTTCTGAAAAATAATTTTCAGAGAAGTAAAAGTGAACCCACTTTGTATGCGAACCAGAACATGACAGCATTGTCATTGTTTGTCTCTATGTGGATAATTTGCTCTTAACAAGAAATTAATGATGTGAAGATGATGCAGAAATTCAAGCAAGATATGATCCAAACCTATAAGATGAGTGATATTAGGTTGCTACATTATTTCTTGGGCATTGAAGTTTCTCAAGTGAAAGAAGGAATTTTTATTTCTCAAAAGAAGTATACTAAAAATATTCTTCAAAAAATTAAAATGATGGATTGCAGGACCGTGGCCATACCATTAGCAGCAAATGAAAAGTTCAAAAAAAGATGATGGAGCATAGAAAGCTAATCACTCACTTATAGGACCTGCCATTATGTTTGCTTCTAGTTTATTATCTAGATTCATGCAAGAACCAAGCCAAGTGCATTTTGGAGATGCAAGGCATGTCCTACGCTACTTGCAAGGAATAATGGATTATGGGATAATGTACAAATTTGATGGAAATTTGGACTTAATTGGTTATTGTGATAGTGACTAGGCTGGAAGTATATATGATATGAAGAGTACTTCTGGTTATGCTTTCTTATTTGGTCCAACTATTTGTTCTTGGTTGTCAAAAAAAAAAGTGTTGTTGCACAATCTACTGCCAACGCAGAATATGTCTTAAAATTTAAGGCTACTTCTCAAGCTATTTGGCTTCGGAGAGTTCTTGAAGACATTGGTGAAAAACTAAAAAGAGAGAATGTTTTATATTGTGATAACAAATCAGCGATTTCCATTACCAATAATCCACTCAGCAATGAAAGATTGAAGCATATTTCCATCAAGTATCATTTTATCCGAGAAGCACAATAGAAATACAAAATTTAGTTGAATTATTTCCAGATAGGAGAACAACTTGCTGACATCTTCACGAAAGCACTTCCTAGAGAAAAGTTTTTCTATCTTCGAGAATGCATTGGAGTTGTCAGGAAAATGCATTAAGGGGAAGTGTTGAAATTAATGCATTGACAAGGACATTATCCTTGATGTTTAGTCTTTCAATATTATCTCTTAGTTTTTCAAAAAAAAAATTGGAGTTTGTGATACATGTATCTAGTTATTGTGCAAGACCTTTGATTTGATATTTTGAGTAGTACTAGTTTTTATGCACGTGCGTTGCACATGAATATCAAATCATATACTACACTACTTTTAAAAATATTGTCAATATTTTTAAATAAACAATTACAAATGAAATGATAAAGTATAAGTTCCTATGAATAGTGGATGAAAGCTTTCTTTTGATTACTACGGAAAGTTGTCAAATCAACTTCTGAAAAGCATCTATAACTATTTATAATATAAAGCTAGATATAGATAAGGTGATCTGACACTTCTCTATGGCCTCCAATTAAATTTATCTTTTTCCTTTTTTTTTGAATTATTTCTTATTTTAAAATTAATTGTAATATGTAAAATTTAAAAAGTCACTCTTAAATCTCCTACCTACACCTCTTAAATATACTTTCTCCTCCCTCACCTATAGTGCGTTACTTAGTAATTATTGTATTGTTATAGTTCTTGCTTTTAATATAATATAAATAAATATTGATATAAAATATAGAAGATATACTCAATTGGATGTTTTTAGTTGGAGTATTATATTAATTTAACATTCGTGTTAGGGAGTGTTCAAATTTCATTGAACTTTCGGATTTTCAACGTCTGTAAATCACATTTGAGTTTTTAAGAAGAGAAGAATTGAAAACATAAAAAAATTGTAGTTTAAAATGTGAGGAAACTCCTCCATTTAAAGTTAACAAAGGATAGTATGAAAATGTGCTTATTGTGCCTTACCATAAAAGTCACAACCCTTCGAAAAGGTCACAACTCATCAGAAAAGTCACAACTCTTTGGAAAAGTCGTAAGCATTCAATGTGAAGAGGTCTTCTTTTAAAATAATATAATATAAATAAATACAATATAAAATATAGAAGATATACTAAATTGGGTGTTTTAAGAAGAAGAACAATAGAAAACGTTAAAAAGTTGTAGTTTAAAAATGTGAGAAAACCCCTCTTTTTATAGCCAACAAAGGTTAGTGTATAAAAAAAAACTTATTGTGACTTATCAAAAACAATTTACAACCCTTTAGAAAAGTTACAACCATTTAAAAAGATCAGAACTCATCGGAAAAGTCATAACTCTTTGGAAGAGTCACAACCCTTCGGAAAAGACACAACTCTTTGAAAAAGTCACAACTCTTTAGAAAAGTCACAACCCTCCGAAAAGGTTACAACTAATCGGAAAAGTTATAACTCTTTGAAAATGTCACAATCCTTCAATGTGCAAATGTGTCTGCTTTTAATATAATATAATATAAATAAATATAATATAATATAATATAATATAGAAGATATACTAAATTTGGTGTTTTAAGTTGGGGGGGCGGGGGGGCGGGGGGGACATTATAATAATTTAATATTTAAGTTAGGTAGTTCATATATTTAAGGTAGTATAGATAAAGAGATAGATATAGATTTGTCTAATTTTAATTTGATACGAAATTTTAAAAAATAAAGAAGACTTTTAATTTAAGGACATGTAGAATAAATAAGATGTCTTTTAACTTTGTGGTCTTAAACAAGCCACCCTACCCCCACCCCCCGCTAAAAAAAAGAACATTCTACATTAAACTGAATAAAAAAAAATACAACATATAAATTGGAAACGGAGGAGTACTTATTGAATCTAGTTTGGACTCTTCAAACAAGTTTTTGATCAAATCCTTTTTTCTCCAACAGTTTGAGGCTTTTCACAGCTTGAACACCAAGTTGTAGTTTGTGCAACATAAAATCATTGAACTTCTTGTCAAGTAGAAGTCGTTGCAACAGTATACTTATGGCAATGAAAATGAGTACATATTAATTATCTAGATAGTCTTCTTTTTTGAAGTTGAGTTATTCAATTCTCCTTGCTGCATCAATTTTTGTTGATCTGTATAATTTACACAAAAAATATTGTAGTTGCATAATTGAACAATTCTCACAATCATCCTTGTTTTAAGAAGAAGAAGAAGAATAGAAAACCTACAAAATTCCTAGATTTAAAATGTGAGAAAACTCCTCTATTTATAGACAACAAATGCTAGTATGAAAAGGTTCTTATCGTGCCTTATCAAATAAGTCACAACCCTTCAGAAAACTCAGAACCATTCGAAAAAGTCATAACTTATCGAAAAAGTCATAACTCTTTAAAAAAGTCTCAACCCTTTGGAGAAGTCACTACTCATCAATGTGAAAAGATGTCAACTTTTAATATAATATAGAACAAATAAAATAATATAATATAAAATATAGAATATATACTAAATTGGATGTTTTGAGTTGGGGGTATAATAGTAATTTAACATTCAAGTTAGGGAGTTCATGATTTTAAGGTAGTATAGATAGATATAGATAAATAGAGATGTAGTTGATGATTGTAATCATCTCAAGTGGCGTTAAGTAGCCTAATACAACTTGAGCATTCTCTAAGAAAAATATTCTCCTTCTATATTTCCTACATATACTTTATAGGCTTGAGCAGGCTATCCCACCCTAATAAACTAGTTTTTATGGTTTAGCTATATAATTCCATCTATAATAAATTAATATTAGAGCAGTTTGATCAATGCTTGAGGTCTCAACTCAAAGTAATAGTTTGTAAGAGTGCCTAGAGTTATGGCCTAGACCAAGTAAAATGTACTAAAACCTGAAATAAAAGTAAAGATTAAGCCTAAAAGAATCATTTAATGCTAAAGACAGTTTTAAAATTAGGTAGGGTAAAAAATGGCGTACTTACAAGCACACACTCTATATATGAGTACACATACCACTCAAATGACCACCTCTATTTATAGTTATTGATAGAAGGATCTGGTGGAACTAATATTATAGAATTATACCTTCCACTTTATTCTTGGATTTGCACTCTCGAGAATGCTTTTAGTTTTTTCTCCATCGAGACCTATTTCAAGAGTTCTTCCATCAATTCTCCATAAGTCTTGATTCTTCTTTGAAGTATGTTAGAAACTAATTAAGTTGGTAATGACTTTTTAGCACTCTCCCTCAGCACTAAATATTTTTTTTCATCCATTTTGAGTAATCCTCAAGATTTTGCAATAATTTTGATGTCCAAGCATATCATGAATCACTTCCTCCCTTGAACTTCTCCACTCACTACTCATTGAAGTACACCTTTTGTAATGTTCCATCCATAAACATGGTGTTTGGACATTTTAGACATTTAGACTACTTAGCTATGGTTGTGGTGCTTCTTGGACTTCTTCTTGCAACACGTCAGGAGTTTCAAAGGCTCTAGTTTTCCATGTAATCTTCTTGTTTTTTGTATGGAGAGAGATACCTCTTGTGCAAGTGATTTGGGTTTTCCTGTTACATGTTGGTTAGTTTCTATATTGTTCCCATGTTCTTTTTCATTGAGATATTCTTGCAGCTTTTACTCAAGAGCTATAGATCCTGGGAGGAATTTTCTTTGAAATACCACGTCTAGGCTTCGTCAAATACTATATTTATTGGCACATATGTTCGATTAGCAGTTGGGTCGCAACACCTTCATCCCTTTCTTTGTTCTTCTTAAGATGTAACAAACAATTTTTTTAATCAAATGTTCTACAGAGATGATCTGGAAGGAACACATAGAACACATATACAAATACTCAAAAGTGACTTTGTCAAAACCCAAAGTACCTCCTAGGTGTGACATGGTGTGTAGGAGTTAGGACCCCGAGAGGCCCTACACAAGCCACCTAGCATACATCATACAGGATAAATAGAAAATAGATTTAAAAGACAACTTTCATATCATAAAAGAGTTAGACATAATCGGAAGTCTACATAGTTATGACAAGCCATCTACTACAATATAAGAATGGCTGGGACGTAGCCCATGCACCACAAACATCCTTGAGTAAACTAGAAAGATACAAGGCAGGTAAATGTGCCTCAGTCGTCGAAACATGAGGACTCACCAACTCTTCGAATCTGGTAGAATGATCAACTAGCCACAAGTATGAGAGGTAAGAGCATCGAACTCTATATTAATGAAACAATTTAGGTACAAGTATGAGTTAGTACATAAAATGTAATAAGTGTGGGGCAATATGCATAAAATAGGCATATAGGATGAATCGCTTAAACATGTAAGGCATGACCAACATTTAAACATGTAAAAGCTTAAAGAAGCAACCTTGTATAAGTCATAAGATATGGTCAATGCATTTAAAATAAGAGACATAAGAAAGCTTTAAAGAAACATATTCATTTTGTGAGATGTTAGCTTTAACCGACAATAAGACCATAAGAGCTATATTATGGAATCCAGTATTTCCCTCATACCGAAAGAAGGGGATTTTAATTGCCAAGGTAGAATTCGTACACATCATCTTTTGCTAAAGTTCATCCACTAGCAAGATTATTTAAGACAATCCTACGGAGGCACATAGTTTGGGACTAGAGATTTCTACTAGAGACTACCCTATTTGAGCCTCCACTTCAAAGCCCTCTCGGTGCTAAGTGAAAATTCCAATGCAATAGATAAAAATCAATTATCATCATAACAAAGGAAAGGCAATAAGCAATACCAATTCGCATCCTTAAAATCAAAACATAGAATAGCTCCTTAAAATACAATCCAAGCATAGGTGAGAAAACCTTTCACCAATGTGAATCTACATGTGAGAAATACCTTTCACAATCATGATCATAATTTTATGTGAGAAACACTTTCATAATAGCATTGATACTTTCATCTAAAAGCACCTGTCACGACTCAAGCCTAGGGCCTAGGTGTGACCGGCGAATGGGGAACCCGAAGGAACCCCAAACAAGCCTCATAGAGTATCATTACACATTCTTGGTCGCGGAAGCAATTAAATGACCATAAGCGATAAGCATAATCAAGGGGAAAACGGGACTAAGGGAGCAAGAAAAAAAAAGATACATAAATACCATAGATGAGTCAATCTCAAGCATAATACACAACTTGTCCAACACCACCTCTAAACATGAGTACTTAGCGGGGGCCAAGACAAACTACCGGGCTCACCCTCATAGTCAAAACATAACTAAAAAGGAAAAGTTTTATACATAACAAAAGATCATGAGCAACGTCCCCGAAATGGAGGACTCACAAATAACCACTATAGAAACTCGTACTAGCCACGCGGAGGAGGATGGTCAAGCGGTGCTCCGGTCCCTACATGGTGACATCATGTAGGCATAGAGTATGCGTTAGTACATTTGAATGTACTAAGTATATGGGATGCAATGCAATGCTACATTAGATGGACATCATAGGAAAAATGCATAATCATACCCAAGAGATAGCATATTAATGAAATGATATGTATAATGATGCTTACATAAAAATCATATTTAGTGGGACGTAGTACATGTGTGGCGAGTGACCATCAATATAGTATTTCCAAGGCCTACCACCCCCTTGGAAAGGCGAAAGAGGTACAAACCCCTCAATATGGTTACACGGGCCTACCACCCCCCGAGCTAGGGACCAAGGTATAAACCCCTCGATATGGTTATACGGGCCTACTACCCCCCGTACTAGGCAACCAAGGTACCAACCCCTCGATACGGTTATACGGGCCTACTACCCCCCGTACTAGGCAACCAAGGTACCAACCCCTCGATACGGTTATACGGGCCTACTACCCCCCGTACTAGGCAACCAAGGTACCAAACCCTCGATACGGTTATACGGGCCTACTACCCCCCGTACTAGGCTTGGTCGACTCACAACACTTATTTAGTGAAAATCATATACATGCGTCCATTTCATTATCATTTCAGTAATTACATAACCATCCGACTCATAGGACGTACCTTGGACCTTCCCTTTCCTAAGAATTCCATAAATGGGCATTTTATCAAACACAAGGTGGGCAATTGTTCATGTAAATGAAATCATGTATTTCAAGAATACTAAGTCCAACCAATTCCAAAAATCCATATAAATCAGCCCACCAACAACATACATATATATATCAACCTTCATAATTTGATCATGGAAGCATGTAAACCATAAACATCACATAAAAATTCCATTTCATGATAATATGCAAAATGGACCATAATAGGGTGTGTAGTAGTAATTCCATAATTCAAGAATTCATAAATAATCATAAGGACCCATAAACTTGAAGTAGAAATAGAGGATAAATGGTTGGACTTGTGGAAAGGAAGGTTTCCACAATCAAACCCACATACCTCAACTTTGGAGAATCCTTGATGAAGATTGGAATGGAGAATCGAAGCTTGAGATTGAGTCTTGAATCCGGAATTAGAGCTTGAGATGTTTGAATTTGGTTGAAGATCTTGGTGGAATTTTTGGAGAGGGCTTAGAGAGTGTTTTTGGAGTTTAGAAAATGACTAAGTATGGGACATATCCCCTTTTTATAAAAAATGACTCCAACCCGCCTAAAAAAAAACTGCTCTCTGGAATTGGAAATTCTGCACAGACAGGTTTTACGAAAATGGTCATAACTCCCTCATCCTAACGCGGAATAAGGTGAAACCAAGTGCGTTGGAAAGCTAACTCAAAGAGCTTTAATTTATAGGTTGCAGCCCTTCCAGTTCCTTGTGTGCTAAGAGATATGCCCCTTTAAAGTTGACCCTCCAAATCGCAATTTTTGCGATTTTCAAATTTTGATACGGTTGCTCTAAAATTCGGGTTAGACCCATTTCCCACTCAATTTGACCCCACGAATAATAATATGAAGTCGAATTTCTGAAATCATGCACGGATTTTGAGATATATGGAAATTACAATTATAGGTGTTTCCGAAGCACATTTTCGGGCACTTTTGGGGTCGTTTCCAATATCTCCCCCTTGGGAACCTCGTCCCCGAATGTTAAAGAAACGTACTATGAGAGACAAACAAAACATTGCAAATTTCAAGACACATAAAGGATGGCAACCAATGCACTTACACCTTATTTCAAAACCTCAACATAGTTGGAAAACCACAATGAACTTGTCAACTTAAACATGAATGTATGCAATGACATGGGGGCTGAACTTAAGACCTGAGATTTTTATAAAGGGCTTAGATCAATACCTTAGGCTCGAGTGGAGTGGAAAAGATAAGGATATCGCCTTTGCATGTCCGCTTCGGCCCCCCAAGTAGCACTTTCAACTTGTTGATTTCTCCAAAGGACTTTAATGGAAGCCACATCTTTGTTTCTCAACCTCTTCACTTGTCTATCTAAAATCTGGACCGGAACCTCTTCATAGGTCAAATTATCTTCAACAACACCCACAATATCAAGAGACACAATGGCATTCGGATCACCCACACACTTCCTCAACATAGACACATGAAATATCGGATGAACCAAATCCATCTCGCTAGGCAATTCCAACTCATAAGCTACCTTGCCAATTCTCCTCATCACCTTATAAGGACCCACGTATCTTGGGCTCAACTTGCCTTTCTTACCAAAACGAACCACACCCTTCATGGGTGTCACTTTCAAATAAACCCAATCACCAACTCGGAATTCAAGAGCCCTTATCCTCACATCGGCATAGGACTTTTGGCGACTTTGGGCTATCTTCAACCTTTCTCTAATCATCCTAACCTTCTCAAGAGCCTCCATAACTAGGTCTGGTCCTAACAAGGCCACCTCACCAACCTCAAACCACCCAACCGGTGATCTACACCGCCTCCCATAGAGAGCCTCAAAAGAAGCCATACCGATGCTAGAATGATAGCTATTGTTAATAGAAAATCTCAATCAATGGAAGATGATCATCCAACAACTACCCTTAAAGCTCCAATACACAAGCCCTAAGCATATCCTCAAGTGTTTGGATAAGTCTTTCGGCTTGGTCCAATTCCGTTTTTGCGGGTGAAGGCGTAGAAGCTTAACTCTCGTACTAGAACCCCTTTGAAAAGACTTCCAAAAGTGTGAAAGTAAATTGAGTAACGCACGTCCGATATGATGGATAGGGGCAATCCCATGCAACCTTACCAAGTCATGATATCATAACGCTTGCATAATCTTCCGCCCCATATGTTGTCTTTAAACGCGGTAGAAAAATGAGCATCTATCAACCACCACACAAATCAGAATCAAAACCTTTTCTAGTCTGGGTAACCGACTACAAAATCCATAATTAATTTCTTCCCACTTCCAAGTAGGAATCTCTATGCCTTGGGTTAGACCACCCGGCCTTTGATGTTCGGCCTTGACTTGTTGACAACTATGACAACCGGAGACGAATTTGGCAATGTCCTTCTTCATGCCTCCCCACCAATACACATTCCTCAAATCTCTATACATTTTGGTGGAACCGGGGTGGATGGAGTAGGAAGAATTATGAGCCTCCTCAAGAATTTTCTCCCTCAAACCATCAACACAAGGCACACACAACCTACCTTGGTACCTAAGGGCACCATCCCCCCCTTGGGAGAAAACTTCCACCTTGCCCTCCTTCACCAAGGCCTTCAATTCAAACAAGGAAGAATCAAGATCTTGTTTTGCTATCACCTCATCAACCAAGGAAGACCTAGCACCATCAACAACGACCACACCACCATTACCAACCTCTTCCAACCTAACCCCCAACCTAGCCAACCTATGTACCTCCCTAGCCATTTCCCTATTACCAATATCAACATGAGCTAGGCTACCCATAGACACCCTACTCAAAGCATCCGCCACCACGTTAGCTTTACCGGGATGATAATGCACACTCATATCATAATCTTTAAGAAATTCTAGCCACCTTCTTTGTCTCCAGTTGAGATCTTTTTGGGTGAAGACATATTGGAGACTCTTATGATCGGTGAACACATTAACATGTACCCCATACAAATAATGACGCCAAATCTTTAAAGCAAACACCAACGCGGCTAATTCAAGATCATGCGTAGGATAGTTCTTTTCATGCACTTTGAGTTGTCTAGAAGCATAGGCTATCACCTTACCATTTTGCATTAGGACACAACCCAAGCCAACTCTAGAAACAGCATCAACAATACACAACAAATCCCTCAAAGCCCATCCGGTAAGTGACAATATAGGGAGCGGACAAAGTTTTTATCTTTTCAAGGTTTGAAAAACTTCCTTTCGGCACTCGTCGGTCCCACTCAACCTAGCCTTCTTGTTGTGTCAACTTAGTCATGGGAGAAGCAATAGAAGAAAACCCATTCACAAATCTCCGGTAGTAACCCGCTAAGCCCCAAGAAGTTCCTAATTCCGACGGTCAAATGGCCTAGGCCAATTTCTAATCACATCGGTTTTCTTAGGGTCTACCTTAATACCATCCCCCGACACCACATGACCTAGGAAGGCAACCTCCCTCAACCAAAATTCACACTTTTCATACTTGGCATACAACTTCTCCTCTCTTAATCTTTGCAACACAACCCTCAAGTGACCCATATGTTCTTCTTCACTATGCGAATAGATTAAAATATCATCAATGAAAACCACAACAAAGGAATCAAGGTAGGGTTTAAAGACCCTATTCATTAGGTCCATGAAGGTAGCCGGTGCATTGGTCAACCCAAAGGACATGACAACAAATTCATAATGTCCATACCTAGTCCGGAAGGCTGTCTTGGGAATGTCACCCTCCCTCACCTTCACTTGATGATACCCGGACCGAAGATCAATCTTAGAGAAGTGGCTAGCCCCTTGCAACTGGTCGAACAAGTCACCAATCCTAGGAAGAAGGATATTTATTCTTGAACGGTGACCCTATTGAGTTGCCGGTAATCCATACACATCCTAAGGGACCCATCTTTCTTCTTCACAAACAACACCGGTGCCCCCCATGGTGATTGGCTAGGCCTAATAAAACCCTTCTCCAACAAGTCCCTCAATTGTTCTTTCAACTCCTTTAACTCCGCCGGGGCCATACGGTAAGGGGGAATAGAAATGGTTTGAGTATCGGGGAGGAGGTCTATGCCAAAATCTATTTCCCTTTCGGGAGGAACATCGGGAAGGTCATTAGGAAAGACATCAAGGAATTCATTTACGACCGGAACCGACTCTATAAGAAGGTTTTTGGACTCCACATCCCTAACCCTCACAAAGAACCGGTGATAGAGTCACCCTTTAGAGATCAACTTACGGGCTTTAATGCAAGAGATGAATCTACCCTTGACTACCACATTTTGGCTTTCCCACTCAATGAATGGGTTCATTGGGAATTGGAACTTGACCGAATTACGGGTTCTACAATCAATAGAACATAGTATGCATGCAACCAATCATCCCAAGAACAACATCAAAATCCACCATGTTCAACTCAACAAGATCACAAGGCAATATTTTATGCAAGATGCAAATAGGACAATTTCTATAGACATTCCTAGCAACAATATATGCACCAATAGGAGTAGACACCTTATATGACTCACGCAACAAGTCGGGCTCGTCTTCCTCTTGTATTAGACATGATCTAGCATAGCAAAGAACAACCGTTAGGGAAGGACTTAATTCAACTCTACGGCACGACTTAGAACATGGAGAAGGGAAACATTTCCTAAAACGTCTCATAGCCTCCTACTCATAGTTGTGGTGCACAACACAACCATGAATCGGACTCTAATCAACCCGGTGTGTTGGACTCCGAGGATCATTCAACCTAGTGCTCTGATACCAAGTTTGTCACGACCCAAGCCTAGGGCCTAGGTGTGACCGGCGAATGGGGAACCCGAAGGAACCCCAAACAAGCCTCATAGAGTATCATTACACATTCTTGGTCGCGGAAGCAATTAAATGACCATAAGAGATAAGCATAATCAAGGGGAAAACGGGACTAAGGGAGCAAGAAAAAAAAAGATACATAAATACCATAGATGAGTCAAGCTCAAGCATAATACACAACTTGTCCAACACCACCTCTAAACATGAGTACTTAGCGGGGGCCAAGACAAACTACCGGGCTCACCCTCATATTCAAAACATAACTAAAAAGGAAAAGTTTTATACATAGCAAAAGATCATGAGCAACGTCCCCGAAATGGAGGACTCACCAATAACCACTATAGAAAATCGTACTAGCCACGCGGAGGAGGATGGTCAAGCGGTGCTCCGGTCCCTACATGGTGACATCATGTAGGCATAGAGTATGCGTTAGTACATTTGAATGTACTAAGTATATGGGATGCAATGCAATGCTACATTAGATGGACATCATAGGAAAAATGCATAATCATACCCAATAGATAGCATATTAATGAAATGATATGTATAATGATGCTTACATAAAAATCATATTTAGTGGGACGTAGTACATGTGTGGCGAGTGACCATCAATATAGTATTTCCAAGGCCTACCACCCCCTTGGAGAGGCGAAGAGGTACAAACCCCTCAATATGGTTACAACGGGCCTACCACCCCCGAGCTTTAGGACCAAGGTACAAACCCCTCGATATGTTTTATACGGGCCTACTAACCCCGTACTAGGCAACCCAAGGTACAAACCCCTCGATATGGTTACACGGGCCTACCACCCCCCGTGCTAGGGACCAGGAAACGCCCTCGAATATGGTTTATAACGGGCTTCTACTACCCGACTAGGCACAAAGGTACCCACCCCTCGATACGGTTATACGGGCCTACTACCCCCCGTACTAGGCTTGGTCGACTCACAACACTTATATAGAGAAAATCATATACATGTGTCCATTTCCTCATCATTTCAGTAATTACATAACCATCCGACTCATAGGACGTACCTTGGACCTTCCCTTTCCTAAGAATTCATAAATGGGCATTTTATCAAACACAAGGTGGGCAATTGTTCATGTAAATGAAATCATGTATTTCAAGAATACTAAGTCCAACCAATTCCAAAATCCATATAAATCAGCCCACCAACAACATACATATATATATCAACCTTCATATTTTGATCATGGAAGCATGTAAACCATAAACATCACATAATAATTCCATTTCATGATAATAGCAAAAAATGGACATTAATAGGGTGTGTAGTAGTAATTCCATAATTCAAAGAGTTCATAAATAATCATAAGGACCCATAAACTTGAAGTTAGAAAATAGAGGATAAAATGGTTGGACCTTGTGGAAACGGAACAGGTTTCCCACAAATCAAAACGCGCACATAACCTGCAAACTTTGGAGAATCCTTGATGAAGATTGGAATGGAGAATCGAAGCTTGAGATTGAGTCTTGAATCTGGAAATTAGAGCTTGAGATGTTTGAATTTGGTTGAAGAATCTTGTGGAATTTTTGGAGAGGGCTTAGAGAGTGTTTTTTTTTGGAGTTTAGAAAATGTCTAAGTATGGGACATATCCCCTTTTTATAAAAAATGACTCCAACCCGCCTAAAAAAAAACTGCTCTCTGGAATTTGCAAATCTGCACAGACAGGTTTTACGAAAATGGTCATAACTCCCTCATCCTAACTCGGACTAAGGTGAAACCAAGTGCGTTGGAAATCTAACTCAAAGAGATTTAATTTAATAGGTTACAGCCCTTCCAGTTCCTTGTGTGCTAAGAGATATGCCCCTTTAAAGTTGACCCTCCAAATCGCAATTTTTGCGATTTTCGAATTTTGATACGGTTGCTCTAAAATTCGGGTTAGACCCATTTCCCACTCAATTTGACCCCACGAATAATAATATGAAGTCGAATTTCCGAAATCATGAACGGATTTTGAGATATATGGAAATTACAATTATAGGTGTTTCCGAAGCACATTTTCGGGCATTTTTGGGGTCGTTTCAGCACCCTATCATCATAAACATCATTTTCATAGGACATGCATAGCTTTACAAATTCATAGTTCATAGGTTGATGAGTTCTTCACAAGTTCATAGTTTAAAAGTCTTGGATCATACATGGGTTCATACGATTTCAACTCAATATCATGTAATCATGTTAAAACATGCAATAAAAGATTGAAAAACAACAATTAACTCATAATTGAATAGGACCCATGGAGAATTAAGAGAACCCTAATTTGATCGATTAAAATCAAATTGAGGAATTAAAAATCATAGGGACCCCATGGAGGAATGGACTCCATGGGTAAATACCCCATTATTTGATTCTAAAAGCCCAAGAAAAATTGTGAATTGAAGACCTTTGAGTGAAACCCTGACTTTTTCTTCTTCCTTAGCTTGAGAGAGAATTTTCGAGAATGAATTTTGTTGGATTTTGGGGAATTAGGAGAATGATTTAAAAATGGGTAGATTTAGGACTTAAAAGACTTTACATAGGGCTTCGACTATGGGTTAAAACGACATAGTTTACTCATAAAATTTATAGAAAACAACCCGAAAGTTCTTAAGAAATAACTGTCGGAACTGGTCTACGGAACCGACCTACGGACTATAGAACATTTTAAGGTCCGTACTGGTCAACCATAGACCAAGTAGTAGGACCTATAAATTTACCCAACTTTTATGAGACTCTTCTACAGTCCGTAGACCCAACTCGTAGAACTTAACTTCAACCCCAAAATTTCACCAAGTCTGGATTGCTTCTAAGGAACCCATCTATGACCCGTAGATTGTTCGACGGACCGTCCTCACCAAAAGTAGGATGATATACCTAAACATTATTTTCAAATTTTATTTTCTAACTTTCTACGAGACTTGTCAATGACCCGAATAATATTCTACGAACCGTAGATTGGTCTTGCAGACTTGAACCAGTAGCTAAAAATATGCAATCTTTTCCTTTTTTTGAAATCTGAGGTGTTACAGACTTACCGTTGGTATCATTTTATTAAGTTTCATGAAGGGTGAGATGAATCCCAATCATGCCTATGACAACTTGTTTATATTGTGGATAACGGTTTTCATGTGTTTTTCCCAAAATCTTATTTGTACATGCATACTATGCAACATACGTTCATCAGATGCTATCATGACCCAAAGTACACCCTAGGTGTTACATGGCGTATAGGACCCCGAGAGGCCCCACACAAGCCACTTAGAAATAAAAGATTTTAGAAGTAGCATTTCATATAAAAGAGTTTGACAAAAGCGAAAGTCTAAACATAAGTCTCAAACTCATCTAATACATGATAAGGAAAGTGATTGGGACGTAACCCATACATCACCTACAATATCTGAAATGAAAAATTACATAAAGCAATAAAAGATTCTTGGCCCTCGGATCATGAGGAATCACCAATCGTAAACAGCCCAAAAGAACCAACTAGCCACGAGAATGGGGAATAAGAGTGTCTGACACTACACTATGAGACAATGTAGGCACAAGTATGTGTTAGTATATTGAATGTACCATGTATGATAGCAATGCATAAGAGTTATGAAATCATGATAAAAAGTATTTTATATGAGATGCAATGACCAAACAAAATTATAAGATAAAAAGGGTTAGAAAGCATAAATCATAGTCATGGTCAATGCAATGCAAGCTTAACATATTTAAAACACTTGTGAGATCCTTTGAAAGTAATTTAGTTCATTATTGTGGGACGTTTACAATTAACTGACATAAACCATGTAGCTATAACATAGAATTTCGATGTAACTCCCACATCGGGAAGGGAGAGTCTACTTGCCAAGGTAGAGCTCTGTATCATATCATATTCTACATGTGGATCCACTAGCCAATGTCTATCTCAGACAAACCTATGTTTGCACATAGTTATGGGATAAGGAAATTGCTACTAGATACCCGGCCTCTCTACGGGAGAGCCTGTATCTCAATATCCTCTCGGTGATAAGTAAATTCCCATGGAATAGTCATTAATCATTTTCATATTATCATCCATGGAAAATTACTACGATGATACTAATCCAAGATAGAAACATCATAGAATAGTTCCTTAGATCATGTGTGAGAAAACGTTTCACCGTCCGTGATCATTTCATAATAGCCTTATAAGGTCCATAATCATTAAAACTTCATACTAAAAATGTCATACTTCTAATGGAAATAATTTTAAAAACGTGATCTATGATCATTGATGGCATAACAAGCTACCATACTAATCAAGACCTAATTTCAGAAAATAGCCTAAAGGCATTGATGAAAAATCTAGATGTCATTCATGTCATGTCGCAAAGCTTCATAGAACATATAGATACCTTCGTCTATAAGCTTACTTGAGTCATAATCATTACTTTCATAAAATATGCATTTTTTGCATAAAATATATTCATAAAGCATCCTCAAATTCATTTATATCAATTTCATAAAAGCATG